>SJYX01007270.1:309813-368973 GCA_006410675.1 Oreotragus oreotragus | reverse complement strand
GGGGAGGTGGGATGGAGGGAGGTGGGGAGGGGCATGGGTAGTTAAGTGTTTAATGGGGACAGAGTTTCAGTTGAAGAAGATGAAAGATTCAGGAGCTGGATGATGGTGCTAGTCACAATGGGAACATACTCATTGCTGCTGAACTGTGCAATTAAATATGGTTAGAATAGTATGTCTTATAATACGTGACTTCTCCCACAATAAAAAGATTTCTTTAAAAAGTGCAGCAAATCTGCCCCGCCCCTAAATCCAGTCCAGTCATTTTAACCTTCTAGACAACTTTCTGAGGTTTATAGCGCAGCTCACCAGTCATCATCATCTTTAAAGTTAAAAGAAAAAGTTTTATTATTATGAACAGTGAAATCACTATATAATTTTCCAATTAACTGGAGAAAGCTTGCAAGGCATGCCCTGAAGTCCTCATTTCTACCTTGAGCGTATCACGTCTACCTTGATCATCCTACACATAACCGTCTGGAGCTGAAAGGCTGTCTGAGGGGCTTGAGGGGGAGGCGGCACCGGCCCGCCCCTACATGCTCGTGTTGGCCTGTGTTGGGCCCTTTGGTTGGTCGGCTTCCCTGAGTCTTTCTGAGAGTCTTTTGTTGTCCATGGGGATACAGCCACTAATTTGGCCAGTTCCAAGCAGGAAAGATCAAGTGTAGATTTCATATCTGAGTTTTAAGTGCTGGTAAAAAGTTGCATTAAGTTATCAAATGCACCTCCATCCTGCCTTAATCGCCAAGTGGCTCTGTAGTTTGGGAGTTACTCTGCATCCCAAAGAAAAGAAAAAGCTTTCCGTGTAAATGCTTTGGGCAAATGGGGATTGATCCAGTTACTTTTAAACAACTCGAATCCAGATGGTGTTGGCTGAATACCTTTCTGGGTTGGGTACCTGGTTACTGACTAAAGTGTTCGTTTTTGTAGGAGGTGAAATCTTTGGTTAGAAAGGCAAAGCGAGGCTCCTGCAGATTGTTCAAAAGTGAAATAGTGAGTGTTGTCATACAACTGTAATTCAAGTGTGACACAGCCCATTCAGAGTAATTTGTAATCAGTTTCCTATCTTTCTCTGTCTGTATATGTGTACATCCACAGGCACAGACGTATAATGTATGGATGGTGTTCTGGTTTAATTGCTCAGTTGTGTCTGACTCTTCTGTGACCACATGGACTGTAGCAAGAATACTGGAGTGGGTTGCCATTTCCTTCTCCAGGGGATCTTCCCGACCCAGGGGTTGACCCTGTTTCTCCTGCTTGGCAGTCGGATTCTTTACCAGTGAGCCATCTGTGAATCCCATAACATATGCATCTGCTGTGCCATACTTAGTCACTCAGTCATGGCCGACTCTTTGCGAGCCAGCCAGGCTCCTCTGTCCATGAGGATTCTCTAAGCAAGAATACTGGAGTGGCTTGCCATGCCTCCTCCAGGGGATCTTCCAACCCAGTGATCAAACCCAGGTTTCCCGCATTGCAGGTGGATTCTGTACCATCTGAGCCACAAGGGAAGCCCAAGAACACTGGAGTGGGTAGCCTATTCCTTCTCCAGGGGAGCTTCCTGACCCAGGAATTGAACCGGGGTCTCCTGCATTGCAGGCAGATTCTTTACCAGCTGAGCTATCAGGGAAGCCCAATATAAGCACATATGTATATATATATAAATTTTTATTGTGTCATAAACGGTGGAGAAAGTCCTCCTTCTGGGCTTTATAAGGATCACACCAACATAGCCATGGAAATTACTGGAAGCTAAAGGATTGGTTACACATATGGGTCCTATAGCAGGGAGGCGTAGTGCACCCTGGGCTTCTCAGGCGGCTTAGTGGTAAAGAATCTGCCTGCCAATGCAGGATTTGCAGGAGGCTTGGGTTCAATCCCTGGGCTGGGAAGAGCCCCTGGAGTAGAAAATGGCAACCCATCCCAGGATTCTTGCCTGGAGAATCCCATGGACAGAGGAGCCTGGTGGGCTACAGTCCACGGGGTTGTGAAAGAATCAGACACAACTGAGCACACAGCACACACACGCGGGACACCACGCAGGGGGCCATGTGGGAGGGGCACCGAGGGAGCAGCTCAGCCAAGCAGGTGAGGAGTCGACAGAGAGAGAGGACCTGTGGGCAAGTGTCTTCAGTGGAGGTCAGGGTGGAGTGCATGACGAAAGTCACAAGGGGTTTTGCTGGTGTATTTGAATGACACTAGGTCAACACTTCCTGGCAGATAGATGGGGAAACAATGGAAACAGCGACAGACTTTATCTTTTGGGGGTCCAAAATCACTGCAGAGAGTGACTGTAGCCATGAAATTAAAAGACGTTTGCTCCTTGGAAGAAAAGCTATGACCAACCTAGACAGCATATTAAAAAGCAGGGACATTACTTTACCAGCAAAGGTCTGTCTTCAAAGCTATGGTTTTTCCAGTCGTTATATGTGGATGTGAGAGCTGGACTATGAAGAAAGCTGAGTACCGAAGAACTGATGCTTTTGAACTGTGATGTTGGAGAAGACTCTTGAGAGTTCCTTGGACAGCAAGGAGATCCAACTAGTCCATCATCAAGGAAACCAGTCCTGAATATTCATTGGAAGGACTGATGTTGAAGCTGAAACTCCAATACTTTGGCCACCTGATGCGAAGAGCTGACTCATTTGAAAAGACCCTGTTGCTGGGAAAGATTGAAGGTGGGAGGAGAAGGGGATGACAGATGATGAGATGGTTGGATGGCATCACCGACGCGATGGACATGAGTTTGAGTAAACTCCGGGAGTTGGTGATGGACAGGGAGGCCTGGAGTGCTGCAGTCCATGAGGTCACAGAATCAGACACGACTGAGTGATTAAACTGAACTGAACTGAGGTCAAACTCAGGAGAGCATGTGGCAGGGACTAGTCTTATCACACCAGTGCACCTGGTTGCCCGGGTGGGATGCTCACAGCCTGTTTGTGGGCGTGTTGAGGCCTGTTCCATTAGGAATACAGATCTTCAAAATTGCCAGCACAATTACCTAGAAAGATCTATGAGGACTGGGTGATGTCAGCGCTGTGAGGATTAGTCAGAATCTACTACTCAGGCATTCTCCTCTGGTCTTGCTCTGCTGGGCTTACTCACTCACTCTTTTAAAAACTATCCATTGCCTTCCGACTCTGTGTCAGACTCTTTCTAGGTTCTGGGAATACAGCAATTAATAAAACAGTGTTCCCACTTCCATGAAAAAGGGGCGAAACTGACAGCATGTCTGCATGGAGTGGAAGGCAGCAGAATCAAGGCTGGAGGGGCAGGTAGTGCCTGCCTCTCAGAGCAGCCAAGGAAGCCTGTCTGAGAAGGTCACCTTTGCACAAAGGGCAGGATGAAGGGAGGGAGGGGGAAAGTAGATGTTAGAAGGAAGAAGCTTTCTGGTGAACAGAACAGCCAAAGCAAAGATCCTGAGTTGGGAGTGTACACGGCAGTGTTGAGAAACGAGAAGACCACGGTGGCCAGAGCTGAGGGGGAGAGTTATAAGGATGAGGTCAGGGACGTCCCTGGTGGTTCAGTGGCTAAGACTCCATGCCACCAATGCAGGATGCCAGGGTTTGATCCCTGGTCAGGGAACTGGATTCCACGTGCCACGGCTAAGAGTTTACATGTCACAGCTAAAAATCCCACGTGCCACAAGTAAGGCCCGGCACAGCCAAATAAATAAAGGATGAAGTCAGATAGGTAGTGGGGGGAGGCCTCAATCTCACGAGGACTCTAGACTTTTTTGTTTGAGTGGAGTTGAAAGCCATAGAATGGATTGACGTATGCAGACAAATGCTTAGGCATCAGGACCTGATCCATATGTATAAATACACAGCTGGGCTTCACACAGAAAAACCCACTTCATATGTATGAATATACATGGGGATAGTATGCGGTTCGGTGAATCAGAGGGCCAGTGAGCAGAGGAAAAAGGAGATGTAGGGAGAAAAACTAACAAAATAAGAGGTCACTGAATGAGTGATTGCTGGAAACCAGAATTAAATACGAGAATTCAAAGCCTGGGGGAAGTGGGTAAATGGAACCTGGGTGCCATGTGGCACTCATGGAAAATGAAAGTGTTCATTCCTCAGGGTGGAAAAGTCACAGAGAACTGGGGGCTGTCACATTTTTTTGTCAAACGTTAGCAACTAATTTCCATTTTCTCCATTATTATTGATCAAAATTTGAGAATATTTTTAATCATATACACTTTGGGGTTTCTTTATATGCTCTTGAAACAATGGCAAGCATGGAAAATTTTATAGGTTATGTGCCTTTAGAAATATATATATATATATATATATATTTTTGGGGCTTTCTTAGTGGCTCAGCGGTAAAGAATCCGCCTCCCACTGCAGGAGGGTTCGATCCCTGCTCTGGTAAGACCTCACATGCCTCAGAGCAGCTCAGCCCCTGTGTCACAACTGCTGAGTCTGTACTCTGCAGCAGGAGAAGCTACTGTGATAAGAAGCCCACGCGCCGCGACTAGAGAGCAGCGCATGCTCCCCACAAGTAGAGAAAAACCCAGGTACAACAGTGAAGACCCAGCACAGCCACAAATAAATAAAACTTTTTAAAATTTTTGTATTTTTATTTGGTTTTAAGAAAATCAAGCATTGAAGATTGAAGGCAGGAGGAGAAGGGGACGACAGAGGATGAGATGGTTGGATGGCATCACTGACTCAAGGAGTCTGAGCAGGCTCCGGGAGTTGGTGATGGACGGGGCAGCTTGGCGTGCTGCAAGTCCATGGGGTCGCAAAGAGTCAGACACGACTGANGAAGATTGAAGGCAGGAGGAGAAGGGGACGACAGAGGATGAGATGGTTGGATGGCATCACTGACTCAAGGAGTCTGAGCAGGCTCCGGGAGTTGGTGATGGACGGGGCAGCTTGGCGTGCTGCAAGTCCATGGGGTCGCAAAGAGTCAGACACGACTGAGTCACTGAACAGAAGAAAATCAAGCAGCTTTATTGTCAAAGAGAACGTAATGGTTTGAGTTTGCTGAAAAAAGTGATAGAAACTGGATTTTCTAAATTTGTAGGTTCAAAGGAATGTATCAGAAGCCAGCAAACGTTTCCAGATTAGCACTCAGCCAGTTCTTTTGGAAGTGTGCTCGTGTGTATAAAATAGCTTCCATGGCACCCTCACACCTGGGGGCAAATGATTAATGGTATAGCCCTCGTCGTGAATGTGAGCCTGTTCTTGGGCAGTTTTATAGAATGTGAAAACAGGCATCATCTACTCTGCTACCAGATGTATTCATCGTAAATCCAAACCAAGGCTAAGCTTGGAAGCGGCAGATTTCGGGCTGCTTGTCCTTGCCTGTTTTGGGGCTCCCTTTTCCATAGAGATTGGGCTTCCAGTCTTTTCTTCCTTGTACACTCATGCTGTCCTCAGGGAATGAAACTGGCATGCCCAGTCACTGTGCAAGCTGCTCTTGCCGGGCTAAGTTGCTTCAGTCGTATCTAACTCTGTGCAACCCTATGGATTATAGGTCATGAGGCTCATTTGTCCATGGGATTCTCCAGGCAAGAATACTGGAGCGGGTTGCCGTGCCCTCCTCCAGGGGATCTTCCCAACCCAGGGATCGAACCCTTTTATGTCTGACCTGCACTGGCAGGCAGATTCTTTACCACTAGTGCCACCTGGGAAGCCCCCNCAGGCAAGAATACTGGAGCGGGTTGCCGTGCCCTCCTCCAGGGGATCTTCCCAACCCAGGGATCGAACCCTTTTATGTCTGACCTGCACTGGCAGGCAGATTCTTTACCACTAGTGCCACCTGGGAAGCCCCCAAAGTAGGTATCGATTCAGTTCAGTCTCTCAGTCGTGTCTGACCCTTTGTGATGCCATGGACTACACGCCAGACTTGCCTGTCCATCACTGTATTACAGATGAGACACTGAGGTATAAAGGAGTTGGGTTTAACATGCCTGAAAAGCTCCCGGCCTGAGGGGTCTCAAAGCCCAAATTCCCTACCTCCCAGCCTGTGGCCTCCACATCTGTGCTTTGGCACTTTTATCCGAGGCCAGCACTCTCTGGGGCACCGCAGCACTCTGCCCACTGTCCCATCTGCTTCCCACACTCACCAGCACCGGGAAACTTGCCTGCTTAATGAGCATTCCATAAAAGCCCACTTAGTCTCTGCTTCACACTTTTCGCTGAAAGTTTTTTTTAAAGTTTCAAAAAGTCAGTGGCATTGTGAAGAGTGGTGACTAGTTGGCTAATCAATGAGACCTCTAATCCTTTTTATCTCCTTAGTAACTTAATTCTGGGGCTTCCCAGGTGGCACAACGGTTAAAGAGTCCGCCTCCCAATGCAAGGGACGCAGGTTTGATTCCTAGGTTGGGAAGATCCCCTGGAGGAGGAAATGGCAACCCACTCCAGTATTCTTGCATGGAGAATCCCTTGGACAGAGGAGCCTGGTGGGCTGCTGTGCCTGGGGCTGCAAGGAGTCGGACACGACTGAGCAACTAAGCACAGTACACAGTGCATTTTATCCTTTCACTTCAATGATAGCAAGATCTTAGCTCAAAGAGAGTGTTATCCGCTCAGTCGGGTCTGACTCTTTGCAACCTCATGGACTGTAGCCCGAAGTCTTCTCCATCCATAGAATTCTCCAGGCAAGAATACTGGAGTGGGTAGCCATTCCCTTCTCCAGGGGATCTTCCTGACCCAGGGATTGAACCCAGGTCTCCCGAACTGCAGGCAGATTCTTTCCTGTCTGAGCCACCAGGGAAGCCCTTAGCTCAATGATTACCCTAAATGAGGGTNGATGTGTATAAGAGACAGGGGTAGCCATTCCCTTCTCCAGGGGATCTTCCTGACCCAGGGATTGAACCCAGGTCTCCCGAACTGCAGGCAGATTCTTTCCTGTCTGAGCCACCAGGGAAGCCCTTAGCTCAATGATTACCCTAAATGAGGGTTAAAAGTCATGTGGAATGTTGTCGACAGCACCATCACAAATCAATGAGATAAACGCTGGAAGTTTTGGTATACTCCTCCAAGACTTAGCAGCTTCCTGCTTGACACAAGCCCCATCAGGGTAGGTTAGCTGCTGAGACCCACAGCACAACTGCCAAATCTTGCTGGGATAATGAGGATAAAGCCCTCTTTCCGGCTCGTGCCGTGGTCTAGTGGGACTGGACAAGCGGGGAGGCTGTGCTCCATGTGGTCATTCAGGCACCCGGTTCCTTCTGTCATTGGGCTTTCCCCATCTTCTGGGTCTTCAGAGTTTGTCCTTGTCTCTCTCTTTTTAAACCTGTTTTTAAAAAGCACTTGTTTCTTAGTTTGTGCTGGGCCTCAGTCGTGGCACTCAGGGTCTCCCTGGCATCATGCGGGCTCACTCGCTGCGTCTGGAAGCCTCGGTGGTTGTGGCACACGGGCTTAGTTGCTCCGCAGCAGGTGGGATCTTAATTCCCTAACCAAGAGTCGAACTCGTGTCCCCTGCTTTGAAAAGTGGACTCTTAAGCACCAGACCAGCAGGGAGGCCCCTGTCCTTGCCTGCTTTGTCTTCCACGTGTGATGGCGGGCGAGACAGAGGGAGTAGAGGGTCACATGAGGGGTCTCCAGCGCCCCGCCATCACGTCGCCACATCATTTCTGCCCTCTTGCTATTAGCTGGGACCTTCCACTGGCCCACTGTGTTGTCAGGAGACCTGCAAAACCTGCCTCTCCCCGGTGCTCGGGAAGAACTGTATTGTCTCCGCCCTGCCTAGACTCTCACTTCACCTCTGTGTCCTCCGCTGTTTTGTTTTGGGACCAGGATCTGAGTGCCTCACTTAAGAGCAGCGTAGCTACCTCGGTCGTCCCTGTCTCTGTGATTCCTTCTCAGACATCTAGGAGACGTCCGATCTCTAGTTCTAATTAAACTCTGGAGTCAACTTTTTTGAGCCAAACCTGGCACTGAAGAAGAGAAAGGCTAAACTCGCTTTTTGATCTTAATGCTCTTGGGGGTGCGGTGCCCAGCCCTGAGCCCTTTATCCACCGGGGGCTTTTGCTGTGTCCTCAGACTCACTGACTCACTGCTCTAAAGCCGCGTGGGCCGCCCCCTTCTCCTGCTCCAGCCAATTCTCTAAACACCCTCGCCTAAAGAAAAGAAAAAAAAAAAAAATACCCTTTTCTGGAAAAGAACTTCAAACATGTAGAAACACCTTTGAATATTTGTGAATAAAAGGGTGTAGTCTCTTATCTAAAGCATTAAGGGACTGCAAGGTGCTGCTTTATTGTAAGAAAATCAGGGCTGGGAAGAACAAGGACAATACAATTGAATTCCATTCTCTTCCCAGAAGTAAGGTTGTGAAATTGGCCCCCGGTGATTAGGGGACTTGAGCATGCAGATGTGCAGCCAGGGAGGGATGTATTTACATCCTGAGCTTGGACTGACTCAGGCAACCTCAGCCCTTGGGAAACTTGGACTTTAGTGGAGGGCTTCTGGCTGCAGGGGGAAAAAAAAAGAGGAAGAATCTGGAGCATGTTTGGTCTCTTCTAAATACTGTGTGATCCTCAGTCACTAAGTCGTGTCTGAATCTTTGCGACCCCATGGACTGTAGCCCACCAGGCTCTTCTGTCCAGGGGATTTCCCAGGCAAGAATCCTGGAGTGGGTTGTCATTTCCTTCTCCAGGAGATCTTCCCAAGCCAGGGTTGGACCTGAGCCTCCTGCATCGGCAGGATTCTTTACCACTGAACCACTAAATATTAGTGGCTTCTTAAACCCTATTTATTTAAAAGAAGTAAAAAGAGAAAGAACAAGAAGAGGAGAAGGAAATAAGTGAGGAAAATTTTCTTTTCCTTCCAAGCTCAGCAAGTGACATTGCTGACATTTCTGGACATTGCGTGATGGCTGCTACTGGGGCTGTGTGCTTGTTTTTGAGTTGACCATCCAACCACTGGGGCTCAGAGCAGAGAGGGCTGGCTAGGCTTGTGATTTGCATCGAATCAATGAGAGCGCTGAGTACATCCATGTTCTTCAAGATTGACGGTGCGGGAGGGACTCACTCCCCTGGAGGTCCAGTGGTTAGGACTTGGCCTTCTGCTGCAGGGGGTGTGGTTTCAACCCCTGGTTGGATTCCTGAGAGCCCATATGTCTTGTGGCCAAAGAGCCAAAATATAAAACAGAGACAATATTGTAACAGATTCAATAAAGAACTAAAAAATGGTCTACACACAGAGAGAGAAAAAAATCTTAAAAAGATTTACTTTATGATAGCAATACCTTAGTGTCAGGCAGTGGTTTATGGGTGATGGAAGATACTGTCCCCACCAATTCTGAGAGGTGATGGTCACAGTCACACACCGTAATCCTAGGTTGAACCCTGGCCTCGGGACTTTTAATCCTCTGTGCTCCTCCCACTTCCTCCCTGTCCATCCCCCTGCTTCAAGATGAGGATGTTCCAGCTGTATGGGATTCTGAAATGCCTTCTGTAACCATCCAAGTTAGATGCACCTCTTAGCTCTGACCACTACAGACGCAGTGCATATTCCCTTCAGAATGATGCGCTTAAGAGTAACCCTCAGATGCTAACGGGGGCGGGGGGGAACTGATCAAATATGTGGGTGAGATTCCACCTGCATGTCCGTCCTCACATCCCAGTGCACAGAGGGGTCTCTTTAGAACAGTTTGCCTTGGTTTAACGCGGATGTTCCAAGATGAATTTTGGGTGTGTGTTCGCTCAGTTGTGTCTGACTCTTGCAATCCCGTGGAATGCAGCCTGCCAGGCCCCTCTGTCCGTGGGATTTCCCAAGCAGGAATACTGGAGTGGGTTGCCATTTCCTTTTCCAGGGAATCTTCCTGACCCAAGGATCGAACCTGCATCTCCTGCACTGGCAGGTGGGTTCTTTATCACTGCACCACCTGGGAAACCTTAACTTGGATAGACCCTTCTTTCCCCCCAGCATAACACCTGCTCCTTCCATAGAACACATTGTCTCCCCGCTCCCCCCACCCACCCCGGCTCCCTGATTCTTTGGTCCTTCAGGGCTCCCTGGATTATCTGTGTATAAATGAGTTTTTTCCTTGGAAATGCACTGGGCATGATGATTCCAAGACTGCCTTCCCTGGGTCTTTCTGAAGATGGAGAAGATCTTCTGTTCCTCTTAGGGGTTCTTTCCCATGAACCTCTCACCCACCTTTAGAAACAGGAAAACATCAAAGCCTTTATCTAAACTCCGCTAAGATTTGCCCAGCTGAAGCCTCTCTGGATGTGCCTTTGTGGAAGGTGTGAGCCGTGGCCGGGGCTGTAGGAATTTCTGCTGATAGATAGTGGAGGGTTCACTAAGGAAGAGAGCCGACACCTTCCCACTGTTCCCTCTCCCCCGGTTTAAACAAGGGTCAATGGAGCATTTCCAGGCCATTCCAGATTCCGAGGAGTGATTTCTTAACAGAGTGTGCACTTTTGCCTTCTTTCAGAGTAGTAAATATTTGCCCACAAATAGGCAATCAGACAGTGAAAACGCTGGCTGAGAGTATTAACACATAAAGCATTTTTGACTGACCCAACGTGATGGGGCATTTGATCCAGAGAGAACTCTTAACAAAAGCTGCATCTTTAAAAAGGATCCCATCTGGGGACTTCCCTGGCAGTCCAGTAGTTAAAACTCTGTGCTTCTAATTCAGGGGGCACGGATTTGATCCCTGGTCAGAAAACTAATATCCCATATGCCATGTGGAGGGACAAAAAAAAAAAAAGGAAAGGAAATTAAATAAAATTAGATTGTTATATTAATTTTTTAAAAAGGACCCCAGCCAAGAAACCGAGGTATGGGGGAAACTAAGTGCTATGGTCTGAATGTGTGTGTATTCCCCAGCCCCCTGCCTCACCCCCACTCCAACATATTGAAATCCTAACTCCCAAAGGGAAGGTATTAAGAGGTGGGGCCAAGGGTGGAGCTTAAGTCATGCAGGCGGAGCCTTCGTGAATGGTCCTTTAGTTGCTAAGTTGTGTCCCACTCTTCAGGACCACATGGACTGCAACCCTCACTATCTCCCAGAGTTTGCCAAAGTTTATGTCCATTGAGGCAGTGACGCTATCCAGCCATCTCATCCTCTGCCACCTCTTTCTTCCTTTGCCTTCAATCTTTCCCAGCCTTTGTGAATGGGATTCACTAATCCCATGACTCTCTTAAGGAAGAGACCCATAGAGTTCCCCTGGCCCTTCCACAGTGAGAAGAGGCCATCTGTGAACAAGAAGAGGGCTCTCACCAGAACATGACACCATGTTGGTCCCTTGATCTTGGACTTCCAGCCCCCAGAACTGTGAGAAATGAATTCCATTGTTCATAAGCCACCCTGTCTGTGGGTTTCATTAGTACATCCTGAATGGCATGCATGCTAAGTCGCTTCAGTAGAGTCTGACTCTTTGTGACCCTATGGGCCCCGCCAGTCTCCTCTGTCCATGGGGATTCTCCAGGCTGGAATGCTGGAGTGGGTTGCCATTTCCTCCTCAAAGGGATCTTCCCAACCCAGGATCGAACCTGCGTCTTCTGCATCTCCTCCATTGGTAGGTGGGTCCTTTATATTCCTGGGGCCATCTTGGAGGCCCATCCTGAATGAAGGTGCTCAGTGATGTGCTGACTTGGCCCAACACATCGGAAAGGGTGGACATGCTCAGTGGGGAGGGTGATTGCGTGCTGGAAGGGGCTTCAGATTGGGAGCAAGTCGTCCGCTCTCTGCACTTCGTTCAAGGTCAGCCTTGGCAGTGGATTCTTGCTACCCCACAGTTCCCACCTTTATCCTGTGAGATGTCTGATCCAGAGGGCATCTTCCCAGCTCCTGGGCTCCTCTTTCCCAAGAACCTCTTCCTACACTGACTTCTTACACCCTCCACCATGTCCATTTCCATCAACTGCTCCACCTTGAAATCTGATCAAGCAACTTTGGGCCGTGGGGTCCTCCCTCTCCGGCTTGCTGGTATGACTGCCCCCACTGACCCTGTGGATCTCAGCAGACCTCTGTGCCCCTGGTCCTCTCCTGTGACTGCCTCTTTCCCTGTATTTATTTGTTTCTTTAAAATGTACTTATTGATTTATTTCTGGCTGCACGGGATCTTCACTGTTCCAAGCGAGCTTTTCTCGAGTTGTGGTGAGTGGGGGCTGCTCTCAGCTCCCTATTGTGGTGACCTCTCTTGTTGTAGAACACAGGCTCCATGTGCTTGGATTTCAGTAGTTCCAACACATGGGCTCAGTAGACCCGCAGCATGTGTGATCTTCCCGGACCAGGGATCGAACCCATGTCCCCTGCATTGGCAGACAGATGCTTAACCATTGGACCTCCAGGAAAGTCCCACCTTACCTATATTTAGCTTGGAGCCCACAGTTCATCATTTCCAGCTCTCTCTTGCCAACACCCCCTTTCAAATTTGTCTGATCCTAACCCACAGTGAGAAATGTAGTTTAAATATGACCCCGGACTCCTGTGCCTTTGTATTTATACACACACACATGTACATACATAGGTTCTCTCCCAACCTCAGCCCAGTCGTAATTATTGAAACATCCCTCCCTGGTCATCAGTCCTTATGACTAAGCCTTATTTCTCTCCTCATCTTCACCAAGTCATTAGAAGGGTCATCTGTATAAACTCTTACTTTCCTGTGGCTGCTCTCAGTTTCACCCAGCATAAACTCATTCTCTTACAGTTCTGGAGGTCAGAAGTCTAAAATCAAGGTGTTGGCAAAGCTGTGTTCTTTTGGGGGAATTCAGGGTACCGTCTGTTTCCTTGTCTTTCCCAGTTTCTTGATACTGCCTGCATTTTTGGCTCATGGCAGAACCTCAAGTTCTGGCTATACCTCCTTCCTCTGACTCTGATCTTCTTGCCTCTGTCTTATAAGGACCTGGGAATTATATTGGTGTCTCCCAGATCATCCAAGGTGTCTTGCCATCTCAAGATCTTTAAATTAGTCATCACTGCAAAATCCCATTTGTGATGTAAAGTAACATATTTATAGATTCTGGGGACTGGTCCCTGTGGACATTTGCGGGGGATTCTTCTGCCTACCAGGTGAGCCATTTGCTTATTTTTTTATTTATTCATTTGGCTCTGTGGGGTCTTAGTTGTAGCACGCAGGAGCTTTTGTTGTGGCCTACGGATTCTCTAGTTGCGGCTCGTGGGCTCACGAGCTGTGTCGCCTGGACTTAGTTGCATTGTGGCATGTAGGATCTTAGTTCTCCAACCAGGGACTGAACCCACGTCCTCCGCATTGCAGGGCAGATTCTTAACCACTGGACCACCAGGGAAGTCCCCATTTTCTTAACTTCTGCTCACGTTCAACCTTTTCTAAACAGGCTCCCATTACCCACTCACCATCCCAAATGCCCCTCAAAGTGGTCCTTGATGACCCCCATGTTGCTGAAAGCAGCGGTAGTTCTAACTTTTGATCTTGTAGCAGCTTCTGACACAGCCAATCAGAATGGGGCATAGAAAGCACCTCTGGGGGCCCTAATGTGGGCAGGCTGATGGCCGGTCCTCACGAGCATTTCCTAGACTTCCACTTAGTAACTTTCATAAGGGAATCTCTGACTCAAGAACTGTTAGACCATCAGTTCAGGGTTCTCCTTTCAGGTGGATAATGTCATGCAGAGCCTCAAATTACAGACTACAGGTTTGCATCATGGTAAGCACAGAGCTGGGTTTCCCAGGTGGCTCAGAGGCAAAGAGTCTGCCTGCCAATGCAGGAGATGTGGGTGCAGTCAGTCCCTGGGGCAGGAAGATTGCCTGGAGAAGGAAATGGCAGCCCACTCCAGTATTCTTGCCTGGAAAATTCCATGGACAGAGGAGCCTGGCAGGCTGCACAGTCCATGGGGTCACAAAGAGTGGGACACGACTGAGTGACTAAACAAGCAGAGTTAGAGACAGAGGCAGAGGATAGTTTTAAGGGCTTTTCCTGGACTTTCTTTATTAGTATAAAGTATTGGTCACGAAGCTGCAGGTAAAGGTTTTCTTAACAAACATTTATCTCCCAACAAAAACTTGCACAGATCCTGAGTGCGCAGCCAGTGAACTTGGACACAGTGAAATGCGCAGCCGCCCTTCAAGGAAAGAAAGAGCTCTGCCAGCTCACATACACTCCCCCTTGTGTCCCCTCCCTGTCACCTGACCCTCTCTTCCCCTAGGTCATACTAGCCTGGGGATGCATGGGTGGTTTTTAAACTTTTTCCTTTTTTTTTTTTTTAAAACTGCATACAAATTTTTATATTGTCTTATTTTAAAGTTTTAAAAATTCTTTTGACCACACCGAACGGCATGTGGGATCTCACTTCCGTACCAGGGCTCAAACCTGTTCCCCCTGCATTGGAAGGGCAGAGTCTTAACCAGTGGACCACCAGGGAAGTCCGGAGTATTTCTCTCTTTTAAATAGACTTTCTTTCTGAGAAGGCTCAGGTTCACAGCGAAACTGAGCAGAAAGTTCAGGGATTTCACCCACGGCTTCCCCCACTATCCCACACACCCTGCACCAGCGGCGCACTGTCACAACCAGGGGACCTGCTGTGACACCAGATTGCCACCCAGAGTCCGTGGTTCATACTGAGCTTCTCTCTTGATGCTGGGCAGGCTTGGATGGTTTCATCGCCCTACAGTTCCTCTGTGCTCCACCTATTCATCCCGGTCTCCCCCGCGAACCTCTGGCAACCACTTATATTGTCACGGTCTCCATAGTTTCACCTTTTCCTGAATGACATGTAGTTGGAATCATGCAGTATGGAGCCTTTTCAAATTGGCTTCTTTCACCTAATCATACATCTTATTTCCTCCATGTCTTTTGTGGCTTCATAGCTCATTTCATTTTGTGTTGTTCAGTCACTAAGTCATGTCTGATTCTTTGTGACCCCACAGACAGCAGCGCACCAACTCCTCTGTTCTCCACTATCTCCCAGAGTTTGCGCAAGCTTCTGTGCATTGAATCAGTGATGCCATCCTACCATCTCATTGTCTGCCGCCCTCTTCTCCTCCTGCCCGCAGTCTTTTCCAGCATCAGGGTCTTTTCCAGTGAGTCAGTCTTCACATCAGGTGGCCAGAGTATTGAAGCTTCGGCTTCAGTGTCAGTCCGTCCAGTGAATATTCAGGGATGCTTTCCTTTACGGTTGACTGGTTTGATCGCCTTGCAGTCCAAGGACTGAATAATATTCCACTGCTGGACTTAGGCCTAGGCTTCCAAAGAAGGAATTAGACCGAGTCTAGAGCAAGTTTTCCTGCTGAACTTGTGGCGTGTCAGAACTGATGTATCGGGAAGGAGGCTCCCCTCTCTCCTCAAACTGCAAAAGGGCCGGAAAGACCTCCAGTTAATCAATTCTGTGCATCGAGCTTCTGTCTCCAGAACATCACTCTCAGGATATGAAGATCGTAGGAGGGAGGCTCTGGCCATTGCTGTGCATCTGGTTGTATTTTGATGCAAACAGTCCCACGGAGATCAAGTTTGTTTCCTGAAGACAACCTATTAACACATGACAAACTGGGTGATGAAAGGTGATACACCGAACACAGCAGAACTTTCTTTCTCACTCACATGACAGTCTGTGCAGCAGGCAGCAATTCACTTCATCAATCTGGGAGTCAGGCCCCTTTGGTCTTGTGGCTCCATCTGTCCCGGGGCCTTAACATCATTTAGCCAGAGTAACACATGGCCTTTCGAACAGACCATAAACACTAAGCTGAGGTCAGGCTCCCAGAACTGATTTAAGATTTCAGCCAGCTGAGCATCCCCATGAAGGATGGGGTATGATGGACAAGAACATTTTATTAACAAAGCCGAGGGGACCCAAGGATGAGAGTACCAGCCTGGAAAGCTTCAGGGTGGGTACCAGCCTGCGCAGCCTCAGAGCCACCCTAAGTTCCCTGGATCCTAAGACCCCATAGAGAATCTTGCATAAATCATGGCTTCATCAGGGCCCACCTGTGCACCCTACAGGATGACACTAATCTGGGGCCTCAGGACCACCAAGGGATCTCTGCCTGGTCCCTCTCAGTGCCCCGAGGGGTTCACCTTATAAGCAACAACATTCCAACAAGCAGGATTCTGACTCACAGTGCATGCGTGCACGCTAAGTCACTTCAGTCGTGGCCAACTCTTTTTGATCCTATGGACCGCAGCCCACTAGGCTCCTCTGTCCATGGGATTCTCCAGACAAGGATACTAGAATGGGTTGTCGTGCCCGCCTCCAGGGGATCTTCTGGACCTAGGGGTCAAATCCACATCTCTTACATCTACTGCATTGGCAAGTGGGTTCTTTACCACTGATGTCACCTGATTCACAGGCCTGCTGCTTAATGGCAGTTCTGCTGCTCAAAGCTAGACTTTACCTCTCTACTGCTGCTAAGTCACTTCAGTCATGTCCAACTCTGTGCGACCCCATAGACGGGCAGCCCACCAGCCTCCCCCGTCCCTGGGATTCTCCAGGGCGAAGTTAATTCGGGGAGGCTGATTCCTTGGCCAATCTTATGATGGTGGTTGTGGGTGGGAAGGAAAAAAGGAATTACAGCTGGACGCCTAAGGTCTGAATGCAGAGTACTGTTGAGGGCGCCCAGTCTTCGATTTCACACTGGGCAGTGTGCTTTGGCAGGTGAGCCCCATCTAGGGCAGAGCACCTGAGTCCCTTCTCGGTGACCATCAGGGGAGCCCAGGGAGCTGGACTGGGCGCCTTTTGTCAAGCATTACGATTCAGAGAGGATTTTGAAACCCAAGCAGGAATAGCTCGAACACAGCCCATCCCTGTGGGGACTGGGGCACTTGGAGGCTGCCTTCCTCCACACCCCCTCCTCCCCTCGAAGGCTGACGCTGCCAAACGGTCTCCCACACACCTCCCCAGAAAGTCCCTGGCTTCCCTCCCAGCCGCCTCGCGACTGACCTCATGAGGTGTGAGAAGGAGGAAAGGAATCTGCATCTCAGATGAACCGTCCTTCCTCCTTTCTGAGAAAACATCCAGGCCGCTGGTGCCTGCCAGGCCGTTCACAGCTCCTCCGAGCCAAGGCCTTTTCGACTCAGCCAGCCTCGCTGGAGATGCAGTGACAGGGAGCCAGTATAAGACTCCTGGGGCTGCTGTAACAAATGACTGTGAACTCGGATGACTGAAAACAGCAGAAATACATTCTTTCACAGTTCTAGAAGCCAGAAGTCTAGATCAGGTGTCAGCAGGGTCGTGCTGTCTTCAAAGTTTCTCAGGAAGAATCTTTTCTGGGACTTCCCTGGTGGTCCAGGGGTTAAGACTCTGAGCTTCCATTGCAGGTGACACAGGTTCCGTCCCTGGTCAGGGAACTAAGATCCCACAGACTGTGAAGCACAGCCAAACACACACACACACACACACACACACACACACACACACACACATATTTTTAACTAAAAAAAAAAAAAAAAGAATCTTTCCTACTGTCTTCCAGCTCCCATTGGCTCCTGACCACTCTGGAGGTTCTTGGCTTGCAGAGACATCACTGTAGTCTTTACATGACTGCCGCCCTGTGTTTCCTCTCTTCTCGTCAGGACACCAGTCATACAAGATTCAGAGACCTTCTCACTCCTGATCTCAGCTTCACTAATTACATCTGCCATGACCCTGTGTCCAAATAAGGTCACATGCTGAGGTTCCTGGTGAAGGTCAATTTGGGGGGAGACACTGCTGGACCCATAACTGAGCCCTACCATCCCCTCTCCCCTCCCTTCAGAGAAGTCCTTTATCCTAGGCAGGATGCCTGCCTTGCTTTCTTCTCCAGGACGGAGGCAGGCCCAGGACTGGTTTCCTAAAATAAAACGGGCATCCCCTTGCTCCAGGAAGGCCTGGCCCAGCTAGTGGGAGATCAGAGACGCCAAGTCCCCCTCAGGACAGGTATTTACATGCCCCAGGGACGCCCACTCGCCATTTCTTCCTACTTTATAGAGATACTTCAGGACTTCTTGCCTCCTGGCCAGCTCTTCAGTGCTTCCGGGAGGGAACACGCTCTCGGAGCCTTGCCACGGGCCAGCCCAGACCAAGGGCTCCAGCCCAGACAGAAAAGCCGGCATCTGCTCCCTTTCGGCCCCCAGCTCTGTCTGATGTCCAGTCCCGGGGAGCAGGGGCGGAAGCCCCGCCCACAGCGGAGGAAGCCCCGCCCACACCTTCCGCACTGCCCAGCCCCCGCGCCAGGGGCGCCGAGGTCCCCCAGCTCGAATTCCATGAAGGAGTGGTGAGCTCCTATACCCCTTGTAACCCAGCTGAATATTTTCCAGGTTACCTAACCAAACTCCTGCAAAACCACACCGCCTATGCCTGTGACGGGGACCATTTGAATCTGCAGTGTCCTCGGCATTCCACGATAAGTGTCCAGTCGGCATTTTATGGGCAAGATTACCAAAAATGTAGTCCGCAGCAGCCTGCCTCCCAGAGGGAAGACAGCCTAACCTGTGTGGTGCCCACCACACTGCAGGTATTGCCTTTCCTAAGATGTTCTAAGATGACAAAATGGTTTTCTCTTTCTCTGCCTCTGCCTCTCTGTCCCTCTCTCTGTGTATATACTTGTGATTCCACAGTTCACTCCAAGCAAACCTGATCCCTGAAAATCTCGGTGTAGGCAGATCACAAATTTGGCAAGTGAGCTAGTCTTTGCTTCTGAGTCTATACAGAATGCCTGCTTACTGGAGCCCTCCCTTAATACACTTGCAGAAAGAATGTATTCAAAGGCACGCTGCTCCCTGCAATAAAGCTAAATGCAATAAAGCTACCATTATGTTGGGTTTCAACCTTGAGGCTTAACATCTCTCATCAGCCCCTCCACACTCCACCGCAACCCCAGGAGACAAGGAAAGGCCATGCCTGCTTTAGTAGAAACCACAAGGCAGACATCAGAGGTCATGGGCAGATTCTTAGAGAATGCACTCAAGGAAGAGGAATATCAATAATTATCTTTGTTATTTTTTATGGTTTGCTTCTCCAGTTGTAGATAATCATGTTATTCTGGTTTGGATCTATGTTGAGCAGTCTCTGCTGGTTTACTCTTGATAATACCAGGAATTGGGGGTGGAGGTGCAGAGCTGACTCATTCTTTTTTCGATTGGCACTGGGGAAATACTTGGTCTACGAGGAGGTCAAAACTAATGTATTCTGTAACAGCGTACAGAAAACCCAGAAGAACTCTTTTGGCCAACCCCAGTATCCATGATGACTTTCAACTATTCTTGCTCTCAGTTACCCAAACAACCTCCATCTTGCTTTCTTGTCCCCCTCAACATCTATAACTAGTTGGCCAACATTATGGAGTCACTTGGGTTTGGAATTTTTTTTTAATGCCTCTGAAGTTCCCTGTGAATCTGTTGACATCAAGGCGGTTAGAGTAGCTGGTGAATTAGACGTCAGCTTGATTTTTGTCCGTTGTGAGAAATGAGAGTAACGGTAAATTTCTGAAGAGGACTGAGGAGAAATGGAATCAGCTTCCACACGGCGCAGCTCTCCCCAAGGCTGGAAGAGGAGAAACAAAGCTAATGTGATAACGTAAGGGTTTTTCTGTTGCCTGGACTGCTTATTGCTTCATGCCAAGCACTGTAGTATCTGGGTGGTCCCGCGACTGGTGAAGACACCCACCGATAAACCACATAAATGTGTCTGAATGAACCCCCTGGGTTCCATGCCCTGAGGAGAGTCAGCATGTTTCTTCTGGAGATGAGCAGTTCCTTTCCTTGCATGCCTCACCTTCCCTCCACCCTTCCCGCACCCTGAGAATGTCCCCGTTCCTCAGTCCAGCAGCCCATGCCCACCTGCCTGGTGCCAGGCTTTCCCTTGGGCTCTCAAAGAACGGTGACCAGTGCCACCAGGGCGGAAGTGCCTACTTCGGGGAGGTATGAACCACCGGCACACGCGGGCACCAGCCTCATCCTCTGATCTGGGCGCCTGCCTCTGCCAGGCAGCCCTGAGGGAAGAGGATGTTCCCGTAACCAGGCGGACGACTCAGCATGTGTAAACACAGTCCGGATGTTGTTCGGAGGGCTCGTTTGCCAGAAGCATCCCTGCGCACTGCTCTTTTTCCTCCAGAGGTTAAGAGATTCTTTCCTCTTTTAACCTGTGTTTGAGAGCTGACGCAAGGGGCTTCCTCAGAGGGCGGTTGCCCAACATAGGAGGGAGGGTGACACCTGCCCATCCCACCTCATCCCGAGACTAAATGGCTACAGGAAGTCCCCTCCCTGCACCTCTCAGCTCTGACACACTTTGGAAAGAGCGCTGCCTTGGGTCCCGTGGTTGTAACACAAGGAGCCTTGCAAGGGCTGATGATTCCCTCAGCCAAAGAATATGCACCATCCTTTGGGGGTCCTTGGGGGTTTTCCCTGGGCATTTTCCCTGATTTTATGCACAACTGTGAGGCCCCTAAGGTGACATAGAATACCCAATAAGGCCAGCATCCTTCATGGAGATATTCCATGGGCGACTGTGAGAACACGGTGACTCCAGACAGGCTTGTGAATTGGCACTAAATTCAGTCCAACAGGAATAAGTAGATTCTTGGGAGCCTTTTTCCTGTTCTTGGCGTAGAGGACCTCTGTGTTCATGATGAGGGGGTCCTGATCCATGTGGGAACTGAGAGGGCAGCAGTGGGACGGGGGCCCACCCGCGACCCAGTGGTGGGAGGTCCTGGAGCTTGCCCAGAGCAGACTCACTCACAAAGGTGTGATCAGCCTGGGAAAGGTCAGGAGAGGCTTGAAGGAAAGCGTTTAAAGCCAGAGGTTCAACAGAAAGCCCGAGTGTTCCGCTGGGTGGGATACCGCCCAGAAGTGGGTGGGTCCTGTGTCCTTGAGGCTGGTGAAGGTAAGGATCAACTTTTTAATTTTCATGTGTTGACCTGCATTTGGGTCGGGGTTTCCAAAAACTGAAAGTGAAAGGGTTAGTCGCTCAGTCATGTCTGTCTCTGTGATTCCATGGACTGTGGCCTTCTGGACTCCTCTGTCCATGGGATTCTCCAGGCAAGAATACTGGAGTGAGTAGCCATTCCTTCCCCAGGGGATCTTCCTAACCCAGGGATCGAACCCGGGTCTCCTGCCTTGCAGGAGGATTCTTTTACCACCTGAGCCAGGGTAGAAGCCGGGGGAGCCCAGGAGTCTTCCAAATGCTGATGGTTCCTGTGACCCGTGTTAGGTGCTTCTAGGGATGCGTAGCTGTGGTGGTTTCGCACAGCAGTGGTGGGTAGGGGTGGACATCTGCGTTTCTTCCAGTCTACCCTCTACCTTGATACGGTTTATGTTCCCAGGAGCCTCCACGATGTCCCTCATTTGCCAGAACTTCAGTAGTGGTGCCAGGCAAGGCTAATTGGAGACTGGTTTTCTGTGGGAGCAGATAATTCTTTCGTAAGGAGCGATGGAGAGACCGGGAGCCGATCCGACCAGCCCCGTGTGGGGGCTTCTGTCTTAGACTCAGCTGATAGCCGTGTGAAGGCTTTAAATGGGAGCCCCAGGCCAGGCAGGCAGGTGCCCATCCCTCCAGAGCAGCCCAGGCGTGGGGTCCCGCAGACGCTGCGTGTGGTTCTCAAGCCTATCCCTTTTCTACCCTCTCCTTTTAGAAGGTGCTGGACGAGTGTCAGAACCAGCGGGCCTGCCACCTCCTGGTCAATAGCCGTGTTTTTGGACCTGACCTTTGTCCAGGAAGCAGTAAATACCTCCTGGTCTCCTTTAAATGCCAACCTAGTAAGTAACTGCCGAGGGGGACAGAGTGTGTGGGGGTGTGGGCTTTCGGTTTCGTTCATAGCCTGATGAAAGTGCTCCGCCAGTGGACCAGTTGGCATTCGTCCTGCTTTGAAATGGTTGTTAATAGACATGCCGGAGTCCCAGCCTCATGTGCGTGCACACTTACCTGTGTACGTTCTTGCAAGCCCCTGAGTTTTCCTCTCATTCAGTTCCTCGTTTATTTAGTTATTTGGCTGAGCTGGGGTCCTCGTTACTGCATGCGGGCTTTTTCTGGCTGCAGACTTTCTCTGGTTGAGGGGAACAGGGCGCCGGCTTCTCACTGCAGTGGCTTCCGTGTTGCAGAGTGCGGGCTCTCAGGTTTCAGTAGCTGTGGCACGTGGGCTCAGTGGTTAGAGCTTGTAGGCTTCAGAGCAGAGGCTCAGTAGTCATGGCGCCTGGGCTTGTGGGATCCTCCCAGACCAGGGGTCAAACCCGTGTCCCCTGCATTGGCAGCCAGATTCTTAGCCACTGGACCCCCAGGGAAGCCCACCCCTGAGTTTTTTTTTTTTAAATCCTTCCTAATATGTAAAACTCGGTGGTGCTGGGCGACAAGAGACTGCAGTTGCTTTTCCCAAAAAATAGGAAGCTGGTTCTCCTTTTCAGGGGAGGGTTTGTTATGAGGCTTCCCCACCCCCTCAGCTTCGGGGTGGCTTGTCCTTCTGGGGTGGCTGATGGCACAACTACCCCCTGAGCCCACAGCGACAGATCTTTACGAGCTGGCTTCCTCCCACTCTCGTCCTCAGTGGGCCATCCTGAAGCAGCATCTTTCCTGAGAGAAACAAGAGGGCTTGGTGGGAGCAACCTTTTCTATCCATTTTTTTTTTCCGGCCATTGTATGCAGCATGTGAGATCTCAGTTCCCCAGCCGGGGATCGAACCTGCACCCCCTGCAATGGGAACTTGGAGTGTTAACCACCGGACCTCCCGGGAAGTCTCCAGCCTCTTCCATGCTGATTCTTGCACCTTTCTCCACTGACTTCCCCCCTTTCTAACGCACACCAGTTTTGTGGTTAACCCGTTGCAGTCCCAAAATAGTTGCTGTTCCGTGAGGAGGTCACACCTCCAGGCATGGAGGGCCTGAGAGAAGCGTAGGTAATTACAGGTTCCTGGTAATAGTTGAAAAACTTGTTGGAAAGACAGCAGTGTGCTAGCCACGACATTTAGCCAACGGTCAGGGATGAAATTTTGGAAAATTCTTCACTGCCACCACAGTGCAGTAATTCATTCAGACACACACCCAGACTCACGCTCACATGTGCCCCCACCCACTGTCACACACTCACAATGTACACACCTGGACTCTCACACATGCATACTGTCACACCCGTATAATACACATACGCATTGTCCCTCATGTAGCCACACACTCACGCACAAGTACACACAATCGCAGACTCCCACAAGTAGGCCCAAACTTTGCAGAACAGTCTGCCCCGCCCCCAGAATTCTCACCAACTCCTCCCCCACTCAGTAGACTCAGGAGATTCACTTCTAGATGCCCACACTCTTAGAGGCATCTGATCTCAGAAATGACCACACCAGGGACTTCCCCGGTGGTCCAGGGGTTAAGACGCTGCATTCCCAGCGCAGGGGGATCAATCGCTGATCCGGGAACTAGATCCCATAAGCAGCAACTAAAGACCCCTTGTGTTCTAACAAAGTCCCAGCGCAGCCAAAACAAAAAACAAAAAAAGAGCCCCCCACCCCCAAAAAAGATGACACCCTTGGCCACACCCTTGTCTGCCTAAGCTTCACCTTCTTTTCCACTTCTGCCAATTTGTTGCAATAGTGTCTCTCATTTTCTGTCTGTTGGAAAACTGCTCATGATAAGAGGCTGGGCAGGACCAGCGTCTGAAAGAAGGGAGAAGGCCCTGTGAGATCAGCAGGCCCCGGGAAAGCTGGTGCGGGTCACAGCCTTGTGTCTACAGTGGGCAGTGAGGCCTGTCTGCCCACTTGACTTCATCAGGTCCTCACTAAGCACTGCTGTGCACAGGTGTGGCCAGGTCCTGCTTATGACGAGAGCTCAGGTCTGGCAGAGGGTTCATGGATGGTTGTTCTGTCTTGAGTGATTTCCATTGTCCCTTCATCCAGAAAACATTTATTGAGATCTTTACATACTTGATCACGTCTTAGATTCTAGGCCAAACATCTCCTTTCCTCAGAAAGACCCTCTGTCTTCAAAAAATATCTAAAGAAGACCCCTGTGCGCTTGATACTGTGCAAGAAGCTCAAAGGAGAAACTGATTGACCTCAGTTCAGGGAAGACTTTCCCAGCAAGTAATGAGGAACTCCTGGGGTCAGGTCAGGGCACAGGAAGCTCACTCCTTACAGGAGCCTGCGGCCGGAGGTGCAGGGGCCTGGAGGGAACAGAAAGAAGCACCAGGCAGAGAGCTGGGGCAGGATCCAGGGCCCTGATGGCCAGGGAGGAGGCGGAGTCTTCCTGTAGGGCAGCATTAAGCAGGCAGGGTCCTCGGCTGGGGTTGTAAAGCCCCCTCTGGCTGCCTCCTGTGTAACAGACTAGAGGGATGAGCCCTGTGTCCTGGTGCATCTGAGTTACTATCACAAAATGCCATCAATGAGGTGGCTTACAATCAACAGAAATTTCTTCCTCTCAATTCTGGGTGCTGGAAAGGCCAGGATCAAGGTACAGACTTGATATCTTCTGACAACCTGCTTCTCCTAAACAGCCGTCCTTTTTACTCTAACCACACTTGGCAGAAGGGCAAGGAATCTCTCTGGGGTCCCGTATGTAAGGGCACTAACCCCATGCATGAGGGTGCACCCCCATGACTTAAGCACCTTCCAAAGGCCCCACCTCCTGATGCCTAATCCCACTTCCTAATCACATGGGCATTAGGATTATTAGGATTTCAGCAAGTGAATTTTAGGGGCACACAAGGGTTTAGGCCAGAGCATCTTGTATGACCTGGGTGGACATTGGTGACCTGAGGCACTGAAGTTTGCTGGAGTTCCTATGGGCTGTTATGAAATAGTGGTGGAAGTGAGGTTGTCCCCACACCCTCCTCCCCCTTTTTCTGCAGCACTCACCTCCAGAGGCTCTTCTCCATGGCCCCAGTTCCAGTCCCCCCATAACACTCTGAATGTCCAAAGGCCCCACTGCTGAACCCAGGGCGCATGGAGCCAGCCTTACCATGGGAGCCAGTTTACCCCCCTCGGCCCGTCCTTACCTGTGTGCAGCCACCTTGATGGAAGTGTTTATACCAGGAAAATCGGCTGAGGCTGCACATCAGGGCACATCTGTGTGTTTGTCGTTTGGAGAGTGTTTTATCAGCAGTCCTCCCTGGAATCTTCTTTCCTTGATTGTATGCCATGCTTCACCTCGTCTTTAAATCTCATCCCTTGGGAGAATTTTTGGGTGCAGCAGGTCTTTGAATTTAGGGATCGTGTTCTTGTCTGCTTTGGGGCTATCTGTGATCTTGGGCAGCGGAAGGAAGTGTTCTGAGCCTCCCTAACTCAATGGTAAAAAAAAGGTGATACACAATCCACTTTCTATGCAGGGCTGCTGTGAAGAATAAAAATCTAGTGCTGTGTGTAGAATGCTTAGCACAGGACCTGTCAGGGAGTTGAGTTCAGGGACTGGCAGCTGTTATCCCAAGGGGCAGATTAAAGTAAGTCTTTAAACATTTTTAATGTCTTTGTTTATTTTATTTTTGACTGCAAGGGGTCTTCATTGCTGTGTGGGGGTTTTCTCTAGTTGCAGTGAGAGGGGCTGCTCTCTAGGTGAGTGGGCTTCGCATTGTGGTGACTTCCCTGTGGCAGAGCATGGGATCGAGAGCATCCAGGCCTCAGTGGTTGCAGCTCTCAGGCTATAAAGCATGGGTGCCGTAGCTTCGGTGCACAGATTTGGTTGCCCCATGGCGTGGAATCTTCCTGGACCAGGGATCAAACTCATGTCTTCTGCATTGGCAGGCAGATTCTTAACCACTGGACCACCAGGGAAGTCCTTAAGGAATTCTTGCTAAAGAGATGCATGACTGCAAGGCAATGACATACGCATGATTGGAGGTTGGGGGAGTGTGCTCTGCCCCAGGTAATAGCAGGGTGCATTGTCTGTTGAGGACTTAAAAACACAACGTGCGCGTGTGTGCTTGGTTGCTTCAGTTCTGTCTGACTCTGTGACACTGTAGGCTCTAGCCTGCCAGGCTTCTCTGCCCATGGGATTCTCCAGGCCAGAATACTGGAGTGGGTTGCCATGTCCTTCTCCAGGGAATCTTCCCAACCCAGGGATCTTCCCAACCTGCATCTCCTGAGTCTCCTGCATTGCAGGCGGATTCTGTACCACTGGAGAAGCCCCTAAAAACACAATAAAAGAGGCTAAACAGTTGTCTTCATGTTAACATTGTCAGGCACTGGCAGCTGTGCATAATGTCAATAATAGCATATTCCTATCAGGGCAAAGCACTGATGCTGAAAGCTTGGCTTCTGTGCACTGGTGCTGAATCGAATCTCAGAGGCCGAGTTTTGGGTGAAGTAGGAAAAGGATAGCTTTATCGCTCTGCCAGGGAAAGGGGAACACAGCAGGCTGCTGCCTTGAAAAACTGCATGTCCCAACCCATGGGGATTTGGTGAGGAGTTTTATAGTAGTAGTTCACGGGTGGGCTTGCTGATAGGATTAGGGTGTGTGCAGGGCCTGTTCTCCTTTGATCGGGCCTCAGGTGGTGTTCTCTGGAATGAAGAATGCTAACACCTTCCAAAAGCTCCGAAGGATTGGAGAAGACTCTTGAGAGTCCGTTGAACTGCAAGGAGATCCAACCAGTCAATCCTAAAAGACATCAACTCTGAATATTCATTGGAAGGACTGATGTTGATGCTGAAACTCCAATCCTTTGGCCACCTGATGAGAAGAACCGACTTATTGGAAAAGACCCTGATGCTGGGAAAGATTGAAGGCGGGAAGAGAAGGGGACGACAGAGGATGAGAGGGTTGGGTGGCATCACCAACTCCATGGACATGAGTTTGAGTAAACTATGGGAGTTGGTGATGAAGCGGGAGGCCTGGTGTGCTGCAGTCCATGGGGTTGCAAACGTGTGCTGCAGTCCGTGGGTTCGCAGAGTCAGACATGACTGAGTAACTGAACTGAGCTGAACACCTTCCATTCATTGGGGGTTTTAGTTCTGTAAAGAGCTCAAAGATATTGCTCTGTGTATCCCCGAGAAGCAGCCAGGACCCTGCCCCAAGGCTGGACTATTGTTTCTTGGCTGCTCTTCTCTAGTTTCCACGTTTCCTCTCTTCTCTGATTAGCAACTGTTCTGATCTGCCCTTTGCAGTTCAGGGAATATCATGGAGGCTGGAGTCTATTCCCTGCAAACGAGAAACGGGGGCCAGAAAGCCTTCCGTGCCCAGAAGTCCCACAGGGCCCTGCTCAGTTTCATCGCTCCCTCTACCCATCTCTGAACGGCCGCTGCTGATGTGCAGATGTGTCCGTGTGCCGTTAAAGAGGAATGAATTGCACACGTCTAATTGGGCTTCCCTGGTGGCTCAGAGGTTAAAGCGTCTGCCTCCAATGTGGGAGACCCGGGTTCGATCCCTGGATCGGGAAGATCCCCTGGAGAAGGAAATGGCAATCCACTCCAGTATTCTTGCCTGGAGAATCCCATGGACGGAGAAGCCTACTAGGTCACAGTCCACGGGGTCGCAAAGAGTCAGACACGACTGAGTGACTTCACCTTCACCTTCAATTAGGAGGGAGAATTTGCTGCCTTTAAGCCTGGGTGGTTGTACCTCCACCCAGGCTCCTGGGTAAAGCATCCAAACCCACATGGATGCTGGCAACGCATTTCTGCAAAGGCCGCCCACACCTTTTCTTTTCTGATACCATCGAGCACTCTGACTCAGCTCTGACACAAGTTCTAGTTCCCCAAGAAAAGCAGCAATTATGTTACTGGTATCATTGTTTTTAGAGCCCAGAAACATCACTGTTCGGTGACGTTGAATCAGTACCTTCCCAAGGAACCGAGAGACTCAGCAGCATACATGGTAACCCCAGGCCTGTAACGTGACACTCACAGGTCCCTCCATTCCAGGAGTCGATCTGCCCGTAATCTGGGGACAGAAACCACTGGAGGCTTACATGGGGGTGTTGTGTTACTCTGGGTGAGTTTTTGGCTTATACCGAGGCTGGTACTTTTAATCAATAGATCTTAAAAACCAGACAGATTGGGGACTACTAAATACTACACTCCATGGGATCGCAGGAGTCGGACATGACTTAGCAACTAAACCATCAGCACCGCCAAATGCATTTCATGACATGCCTTAAAAAAGCTCTTCTAATTTTAAAAAGTTCTGATAAAAAAAGAAAGAAACCATTCCTGTTCCAAAGTTTCCGGAATACTGAGATAAGGCTTGGTTTTCGCCCTGCCTTCCCCCTCCTCCTTTTTTGGCGAGCTCTGCCAGTGCAGGGCATTCTTAGCATTTTTGGTATTCTTCTAGTTAGAAGGGTGCTTGGGGTCATTTGATGTTCGACGAGGGCCGTCTGTTCTGCATCAAAGGCCGTCTCTCACACTGGACCTTTGAAGTCAGGCAGTATTTCGGTGTTGGTGGGATTTAGTGTTTGGTCATCAAAACTCTGAAAAACTCACAACAGTGTGGATATGACTCACCAAAATCAAACCTTCCAATGTCAAGGTCAGACTCCATGTTCTTTTTATTAAGAAAAAGAAAACAAAACTTCTCTTGGCTCTAAGTTTAAACTGCTTTATTAAGATTTCAGTGTTGGGTAAAGGACTTCCGAAACATTTACTTAGTCATCACTTGACTTTTTCCTCCTCTGATGGGTCTTCACAGGTATGTGCAAATCCTAGTCAGGATGGGGATTCTGGGAACATCTGTAACTTGCTTTCTGCTCTACATCTCTCATTCATGAATCTTCCCATCAACGTGTTCTAAGGAATCATTGCCCAAGTTTTCCAGCACCGGAGCTGATCTTGAGAGACTAAAATTTTTTCCTTCAAGCACTTCCAAAGCTTGGCCTCACTGCTCCTTCTGTGTTTTTAGGCATGGGGATTTACAAGTTACTGAAAGGAGGAATTTCTTTTAGGAAATTATTTTCCTTCATGTTTTAAGATTGGGACTTAAGCATCTGTAATTCCAGGATATGAGGGCCCCACTGGCCACCTTTGCCCTGGTGTTTACTGCTCTCGTCTTCTCCTTCAGGGAGTTTCAGAATGGCTTGATCACAACCCAGAGTAAGAAAAACATTTTGCCTTTTGGCCCAACACAACCACACACAACTAAAAGGAATCCGTTATTAAATAGTGTTTATCTTTACTTTGTATGATGCACTTTGATGTTTTCTGAACTTTTTTTTTAAAATTTCTATTCGTGACTCACAAAATTGATTTCATGATGGGCCTCAGATGACAACTGGAAAACTTTGATTGAGGGATCAGCCTGCACCTCCAATCCAGGAAAGAAAAGTGGAATAAAAACATGAGTGGGAGAGAGAAATAAAAGGGTGGGTGTGGGGGTGATGGGAGGTGTGGGACTAGTTTTCCTGGTTCTTCCTCCCCGTCCTGGAATTTAGCTCTTGTTTGCTAGTGACACCAGTGCTTGTCTGAATGTAAGGTGTACCCCTGGTTGCCATTTCAAAATAGAAAAAAACTAGGATTGGGGTGATAGAGTGGGGCTAGCATTTCTTCCATGATTTTTCTTATAAAAACATTTGGATGGTGGGGGCGGGAGAGAACCACACATGCAAAGAAATAACCATGGTCCCTTTTAGGTTTTCCTTTGCTTTTATTTTGCAAAGTCCAAAATAAGTGGGAGGCTAGGAAAAGATATTTATCACATGTAAGAGACAAAAGTTCAAAAGTTAGCATCCAGCATCTATGAATCCTTCCTACAAGCGATTTTCTAAAAATCCAAAGCATTCCATGCAAAGGATAAGAAGAGGTGGTTCACAGAAGGGCTGTTTTGATGATTAAATGCACTGAGACACACCAAGGTCCTAGAACAAGGCCCAAGTTCAGAGAAAGGGCTTGGTAAATATTAGCTGTTGTCATTTTAAAAATATCTTTTTGGGACTTCCCTAGTGGTCCAGTGGCTAAGACTCCACACTCCCAATGCAGGCGGCCTGGGGTTCGATTCCTGGGCAGGGAACTAGATCCCACATGCCACAGCTAAGAGTTTGCACGTTGCAACTAAAATCCCACATGCTAACGAAGACAGAAGATCCTGCAACTAAGACCCCGCACAGCCAAATCAATAAAAGTAAGACAGAAATGTCTCTGCTGAGGTATAATTCACACAGCATAGCGTTCACTTGTTTTAAGTGTCCAGCTCAACTATTTTTAGTAACTGTGAAGGCGATGGCACCCCACTCCAGTGCTCTTGCCTGGCAAATCCCATGGGCGGAGGGGCCTGGCGGGCTGCAGTCCATGGGGTCGCTAGGAGTTGGACACAACTGAGCGACTTCACTTTCCCTTTTCACTTTCCTGCACTGGAGAGAGAAATGGCAACCCACTCCAGTACTCTTGCCTGGAGAATCCCATGGGCGGAGGGGCCTGGTGGGGTCGCTAGGAGTTGGACACGACTGAGCGACTTCACTTTCCCTTTTCACTTTCCTGCATTGGAGAGGGAAGTGGCAGCCCACTCCAGTGTTCTTGCCTGGAGAATCCCAGGGACGGGGGAGCCTGGTGGGCTGCCGTCTCTGGGGTTGCACAGAGTCGGACACGACCGAGGCGACTCAACAGCAGCAGCAGTGAGTTGTGCAACTAGCACATGAGTCCAGCTACGAAACATTCCCATCATNGTGGCAGCCCACTCCAGTGTTCTTGCCTGGAGAATCCCAGGGACGGGGGAGCCTGGTGGGCTGCCGTCTCTGGGGTTGCACAGAGTCGGACACGACCGAGGCGACTCAACAGCAGCAGCAGTGAGTTGTGCAACTAGCACATGAGTCCAGCTACGAAACATTCCCATCATCTCAGGACACTTCCCTGTGTCCGTTTGTCATTGTCACTTCATGTCCCCAACCTGCAGCCTCAAAAAACCACGAACCTTCACTTTTTCTCTAGAGGTTCGCCTTTTCTGGATATCTCACAGAAATGGAATCACATGTTAGGTGGTCTTTTGCGTCTGTGGTGTTATTATTCTTAGTACTAGTATTATAATAATAGTATTATTATTTAATATTATTTTAAGTACTATTATTACTTAAAAATTCTACTACTTTAAAAAATCCAGGCTTGTCCTAGGACTGGCCCAGCACACCCTGCCCTCTCCACCCTGATGCCTCTCCTCCTCCATTTGATCCTCGGCGTAATCCCTGGGTCTCTATCCTGGTCCACTCATTGCTCCCTGCCCTCAGGAGGCTCGAAGGGTCAGAGAGCCCCGGCAGGCAGGGCCATGCCGTCTGTCTCCTTGCGGGGGTGCAGCCCCGCGGGGGATGGGAGCTGCCCGGGATGCGGGCGGTACTCACGGAGTCCTTCTGGGGAAGCTGATGGTGCTGCTGATTTTGGTTTCTGCTTCAGATGAGTTAAAAAACAAAACCGTGTGTGACGACCATGAGCTGAAACTGCACTGCCACGAGTCCAAGTTTCTCAACATCTACTCTGCGACCTACGGCAGGAGGACCCAGGAGAGGGACGTCTGCTCCTCGGAAGCCGAGCGGCTCCCCCCCTTTGGTAGGTGTCTCATGTGGGTGCTGTCAGGGTGCTCTTGGGGAGACTGGGCCTCCGGTCCCCACTGGCTGGTACCCTAGCTAGAGGGAAAGTCAAGGGCAAGGGGAACCACTCACCAGGGTCTGCCTCCTTCCGCCCCCTCCCTGCTCATTGCATAATGCACCTTGTCATTATTGAGTGCCTGCTGTATGCAAGGCCTCTTCCAGGCTTGGGAGAGTCACTAGTGACCGACAGTCTACCTGGAGCTGACCTGCCCACAGTGGACGAGGATGCGATACGAAAGCAGATAATGCACGAGCGAATACATCACATTTCAGGTGCTGATAAGCATTAAGGGTACAAGCACGTGAGGAAAGGAGAGAGGGCAGGCCGGCAGGTGGGGGGTGCTGCAGGGAGGCACAGGGTAAAGGGGTGATGGGCGTGCTGAGCAGAGATGCGAGGAGGAGAGCTTGCAGACCCTGGGGAAGGTGTGCTGGTGGAGAGAAGAGCCTGTGCCAGGCTCTGAGCCTGTAGGCTGAAGGGGAGCTCAACGAGTCATTCTGAGAGATCTGCAGCGTGGAGCCAAGATGACGTCTGAAAGGCCATCCTTCAAGTGAAGGTGAAGCGGTTNTGCGAGGAGGAGAGCTTGCAGACCCTGGGGAAGGTGTGCTGGTGGAGAGAAGAGCCTGTGCCAGGCTCTGAGCCTGTAGGCTGAAGGGGAGCTCAACGAGTCATTCTGAGAGATCTGCAGCGTGGAGCCAAGATGACGTCTGAAAGGCCATCCTTCAAGTGAAGGTGAAGCGGTTAGTCGCTCAATTGTGTCCAACTCTTTGCAATCCCATGGACTGTAGCCCACCAGGCTCCTCTGTCCATGGGATTCTTCAGGCAAGAATACTAGAGTGGGCTGCCATGCCCTCCTCCAGGGGATCTCCCCTCCAGGGATCGAACCCAGGTCCTCTGCATTGCAGGAAGATTCTTTACCATCTGAGCCACCAGGAAAAGGTTCCACCCTTCAAAGTCACCTTCTGTTATCATTAGGGTTCTCCAGAGAAACAGATGGTGATAGATAGAGAGATAGATAGACTGCTTTTAAAGAATTGACTCACGCTGTTGTGGGGCCTGGCAAGTTTGAGTCTGCAGGGCAGGTTGGCAGTCTGAAAATGCAGGTAAGAGTTGATGCTCAGTCTTGAGTCGGAATTCCACAGGACAGCAGACTGGAAATGTTGGTAGAGTTTCGGATTTCAGCCTGGAGAAAAGCTTTTTCAGGTGACCTGTCTTTGCTCTTCAATCCTTCCATGGGTCTGTTGAGGTCCACTCAAGTTATGGAGGGTGACCTGCTTTACTCAAAGTCTGTGGATTTAATGTTAGTCATATCTTTTTAAAATTTAAATGCAGTTGACGTACAGTGCTTTAGGTGTACAGCAAAGTGATTCAGTTTGATATACATGCATGCTCAGTCACTCAGTCGTGTCTGACTCTTTGAGACCCCATAGGCTGTAGCCCACCAGGCTCCTCCATCCATGGGATTCTCCAGGCAAGAATACTGGAGTGGGTTGCCATTTCCTCCTCCAGGGGATCTCCCCACCCAAGGATCAAATCTGAGTCTCTTGTGCCTCCTGCACTGGCAGGTGGATTCTTTGCCTTTTGCCACCTTTTACAGATTCTTTTCCATTGTAGGTTATTACAAGATATTGAATATAATTCCTTGTGCTATACACTAGGTCCTTGCCGTTTATCTATTTCAGATGTAATGTGTCTGTTAACTCCGAATCCCTAATCTATCCCGTCTCTTTACTCCTGTGATAATCATAAGTTTATTCTCTATGTCTAATGTTAGTCGTATCTTAAAAATGCCTTCGAAACAACCTCTAGACTGGTGTCTGACCAAACCCCTGGGCACCTGGCTGAAATGACACACGAAGTGAATGGTCTCAGTCCCCAATCTGCGGTGATGAAACAGCCTCGCCTAGACCCGCCATGTTACCAGGGAGAGCAGACTCCATTGTGAAACAGCAAAAAAGGTGCACTTCACGCATCGAATCTGAAGTGAGCGCCTTGATGTGTTAAATTGCTGCAGTGGATCCCTGGATCACGTGTGAGATGAAACATTAATTTTGAAAAGAAGTTCATGTGTAAGTGATATCTTGGATCTGGCTGGGTGGAGGAAGGAAAGAAAGTGACCTAGCCACACAGGCAGACTCCCCGGCAAGAATAGAGAGAGAACCAAAAACCAGTTCACAAGGAACACGTGTCCCATGTCTCCGAGGCCCCTCGCCCAGCATTCAGGGAAGGAAGGCCCTTGGTAGGGAGAGTGGAGGGTATCTGAAGGGCAGCCCAGCAGACAGCAGAAGCAGCCTGCAGGGGCCATCCGGCCTCTCTTAATTAGCCCCCATTTTAACAGGCTTGGCTGCCACATGGGTAGAGAGACACTCATGAGGGTGGCTCCCCCTGTCTGTGCGTGCCCGGGGCCCCAGCAAGTGACCTGTGGGTTTGGAAACTCCGCTTTCCCTCTCATATAACATCTGCAAGCGTACGTCCTTCAGGGCTCCCTATGTCCTCTAGTTCGCTTAGCTGAACAAGGCACCCTGGATGACCTGACCTCTATCTACAGATAGGAATTACACTTCTGACCCTCCGTGTGGGGTCACTTAATATTAATCAGGGGTTCTTCTGAGCAGAAGTTGGTAGATCCACATGCGGGCTGAATGACTGATGTTCTGGAGGTTGCTGCCTTACGTTCCTGGGAAGTTGGATTCAGGAGTTAGGTTAAAAGCAAAAAGTCATCAGCCAAAGAAAACATTACCAGACACCGTGGCTAAAAGACAGGTTCCCATGGAGAGTTCAAGGAATCCTCGGGTCAGTTGTGAATAAGCCTTGTTGACTCAGGAAAAGTCTGTGAATGAGACACTGAGCCCTTTGCTTGGCTGGTCAGTTTTAAAAGCTTGAAGCCCTGGCTGAGTCACATGGCAAAACCCCTGCCCCCTCCCCCCACCACCCCCACAACTGCATTCATGACCCAGCACCTAGTGTCAGAGACCCATAGGCTCTGAGCTCTGCGGTGTGAACGGGTCCAGGCGAAAATGAAAGTGTCCTTGAAAATGCCCATTCATCTCACCATCTTGGGTCCCCGTCCACTCACCATCTCAAATGCCTATTGATTTTTTTTTTTTTTTTTTAGCAGCAAAAGCATTTTGTATTGGGGTAGAGCCAATCAACAGTGCTGTGGTAGTATCAGGGTAACAGCAGAGAGGCTTAGCCATACATGTACATGGATCCATTCTCCCCCAAACTTTCTCCCACTCAGGCTGAACGTGCCCGTTCTTGTCCCCCAGCTCCCTGTGGAGGCCTCGACTCAGTGCTGGCCTTTCGGGTTAGCACTGAAGGGCGGGACTGTGTGTGTGTGCAGAGCCAGGAAACCTTGGCTGCCTGGGCCAATGAACTTTCTTAATCTTACTGAACACTAAGAAATTCTCTCCTCCTGGGTGCAGGTAAACTGTCCATGAAGGCTTTAAACCACACTTGGCACGTTTGTCCCCCAGAATCGTCAGTTTCCCATCTGGTATAAGCACACTTTAATATCCCCCACTTTAGAAAGCTGGACTCCCTCTTTTGACCCCATGCCCCTTCCGCTGCACCTGCAAGTCCTGTGGGCACTCCGTGCTCCCAGGATCCCAAATCGAGCCCGTTTGCTCCCAGCCCATTCTGGACTTCTCTCATCTAGACCATCTGGGCCTCCTCCCTTCTCCTTGATTCTGTTCCCTCCCTTAGCCGCTTCTTTGCTTAGCAGTTGGAGGGAGCTTATCTGAGGCAACTCAGATCACAGCCCCCATCGCACCCTGTCTTCTGTAATTAGAATAGATCCAGCCCCCAGTTGTGGTCCCGCTTCTGGAGCCCTCTACACTCATTCACACCACAGTGTCTTTGCACAAGCTCTGCCTTTGGGCTGGGATGTTCTCACCCCACATCTCTGCATGGCCAGCTTCGTTTCATCATTCACGAGTCCACTCGGACGTCATTTCAGAGATCTTTCGAGGCACCCCGCCAGCATGGCACCTCGTCCTGGTCTCCGCCTCGAGCTGTCCTTGTCTGATGGTCTTCACAGTCTGGAGTCACGTAGGTGCTTGTGGTCTCTCTGCCCAGGAGCAGGCCAGCACTGCAGAGGTGCTGTGTGTCTCTGCCATGAGGATTCCCAGCCAGCAGAGCAGGGCCTGGCACAGAGTAGGTGCCCGAGTGAATCTTGAGTCCCATGAATGAATCAGAACCACCCCCACCCTGTTCTTAAGTGAGGTGCCCACGCTGGGCTCAGCAAGTGGATGGTTGCCGGCTTGGTATGTGGGCCTGGTGTTGTCATAGCTTCCAACCTCTCAGGAGATGCTGAAAATACGATTTTTTTTTTTTAATGTAAAGTTTTCCAACTTTTAAAACACTGTGAGAGCCAAACAAAACATGCCTACAGGCCCCATCCGGTCCACGGGCCGCCGGCGTGAGAGCTCTGCTCTCGGTTCCCAGTTATTACTGAGGCTCAGCCTTAGCGCTTTGAAGAAGGAGAAAGGGCTGTTTAGTTTTGGCCCTGGAACCTGGCATGGACTTGGAAGGATAGCTGCCTGAAGGCCAAGTGGTCAGGGCTCACCGTGGGCCTCTGCAAGGGGACGTGTGCGCTTTTCCTCTTGTGATATAAGCTAAAGTCTGGGGCAGTCCCGCAGGCTCGGGGTCTGGGTACCCAGTGCAGCTCGTCACACGTGGTCAGGAAGCAGAGCAGAACAAGGTTTAGCTCTCAGTTACTCGGCAAGAGGATGAGGCGGTTACATAGCATCGCCAACTCAATGGACGTGAACTTGAGCAAACTCTGGGAGATAGTGAAGGACAGGGAGGCCTGGCGTGCACTCCAGAGGCTATTGCAATGTCATGAAATACTCCCAAGTTTAATGGCTCAAAACAAAAATGAACAGTTAGCACCCCACAGTTCCTGGGGGCCAGGGGTTCCAGGGTAGCCTGGTTGGGAAGTTCTTACTTAGGGTCTCGTGAGGCCTCGCGGAGTTGCAGCCAGGCTATCGGCTTGGGGTGCGGTCACTGAGGGCTGAGCATCCAAGGAGGCTCCTTTACGTGATGGACAGGTTGGTGCTGGTTGTTCATGGGTGGCCTTGGTTCTCCCCACTTGGGTGTCTTGAGCGTCCTTGCAGCATGGCAGCCGGCTTCTTCCAGAGCCCGAGAGGCAGAGGAGCAAATGGAAGCCACACCCGGTCACCTCTCCAGAGTCAGCCGTCACAGAGACCAGCTGGTTCCTCTAGGCAGGAGGCTACACGTGGATGTGAGTTCCCTATAGGGCCATCCGGAAGGCTGTTTTGGGCTGAACTGTGTCCCCCTAAAATCCCCTTGTTGATGTCCTAACCCCCAGTACCTCAGAATGTGACTGTTTGAGGAGATGCGCTTTTAAAGCGGTGACTAATTTGAGGTAATATAGGAGGGTCCTCATCCAGTGTGACTGCTGTCCTCACAGGAGGGGGAGCTCAGGACATGGACGCACACAGGGAAGAAACCGTGAGGGCGCAGGGAGAGGTCGGCCGCTTGCAAGAAAGCAATCCTCGGAAGGGGCCAACCCGCGGGACATCTCCAACTTCCCGCCATAGAACTGAGAGGACACAAAATTCTATTGTTTAAGGCAGCCAGTGTGTGTTCTCTGTTACCGCAGCCCTAGGAACTAACACAAAGGCTGATCATCACAGCTTTCAAGCAAAAACATCAGAAAGAACAGCAAGGCTGATGACCATGCCAGCTGTCAAAAAAGTGATGCTTTTGAACTGTGATGTTGGAGAAGACTCCTGAGTGTCCCTTGGACTGTAAGGAGATCCAACAAGTCCATCCTAAAGGAGATGAGTCCTGGGTGTTCATTGGAAGGTCTGATGCTCACGCTGAAACTCCAGTACTTTGGCCACCTGATGGGAAGAGCTGACTCATTTGAAAAGACTTTGATGCTGGGAAAGATTGAGGGCAGGAGAAGAAGGGGACCTCAGGGGATGAGGTGGTTGGATGGCATCACCGACATGATAGAAATGAGTTTGAGTAAGCTCCAGGAGTTGGTGATGGACAAGGAAGCCTGGTGCACTGCAGTGCATGGGGTCTCAGAGAGTCAGACACGACGGAGCGATTGAACTGACCTGAACTGACCTGTCATACAGGTTTAAACACAGATCTGGTGTCTCTGGTGTCTCTGTTGAAGGTGATGACCCAAAGCCATTTCTGAAAGACCTTCAGGCAAGTCAGATCCTTCAGAACTTACAGCTCCATTTGGGACTCCCGTGGAGGTTCAGTGGCTGAGACTCTGAGCTTCCAATGCAGGGGCCGCGGGTTTGATTTTCTGTTCAGGGAACTAAGATCCCACGTGTCACATGGTGCAGCCAAAATTTTTTTAAAAAAGAAAGAAGTTATGGCTCCTCTATTGGAAAAGAAACTGAAAGAAAATAGAAAAGTGATTGATCAGCACTGGTCCCAGAGAAACCCCACTGGAGCAGCATCTGACACAAGAAAGGATACGCCTTCCCACAGACCGGGGCATGGACTCTGGAAAGCAGGCTTCCAGAAAGCTCCCTGGGTGTCCACCACGGCACGTCATTTCCTGCAGCAGTTACACTTGCTGGGTGGGCTCCAGGGGTGCTATTTCCTTAATAAGAGAGTGAGAAAAACCACACAGTGGACCTCAAAGGCTGGACTGAGGCCACCCCAAGGCCAAGTGTGGGCAGGCCTGGACTTTTCAGCCAAAGATCAAGGTGCCAGGGGCTCCCACTGCCAAGACAGTCTCGTAAGAGCAACCAGCCTAATTATCTAAATAAACACAGGTTGTAAAGAGCGATTAACTGCAGTTTCAGTGTGAAACAGTAGCCAAAAATATAAAAATTAAATAGTTGAGTATCTTGTTATCACATGTACTGGGGCAGAGGGTGTCTGCCAGGCAGAGAGGTGCAAACAAAATCAGGCTTTAAAAAAAAAAAAAAAAAGGAATCCTGCCAATGGTTCAGAGCTCAACGTCAACAAGGAAATGGTCAGAGCTACATAGGACCTGAATTACCTTGGGCCTCTTCCTAAAAATACACCATGGGCTCTTTCACTCTCATCAAGATAAATTCTTTTGCTCCCAGGGTAACTATGAGTGCTGAAGCCTGTCTGTAAATCACGCTGGTCACGGGACCTCCTGGGTCCAAAAGGATTGTGGTCTTACAAACAGAGTCTTCCCCACCCTCTTCCTCTGTTAGCCTTAAGAAATATGATCAGGCACACATCCTAAGAAAATATAAAGTTTCTGGGGCTCTCACACAGTTCTGGCAAGAGTGTGAATTGATACAACCCTTCTGAATGGTTTGGCAGTGTGTATCAAAAGCTTTACTATTTTGAATACCCTTTGACAAAGCAATCTACTTCCAAGAGTTAGAAACCGTCATGCTTGTGTGCAAGTATTTAGCTCTAAGGATGGTTCATGCAGAATTTTTTATGGCATTAAACGATGGAAGCCATCGGAACGTCTACCAATAGGGTATTGTAAATAGAGCTGGTTCATTTATAAAGTGAGAAACTATACAACTCTTTAAGATGATGTTTCTGTTAAAAACTTTTCATAAATATGCTAACAAATGAGGAACAGTAGCATGCAGAGTCATATGTATATGATCCATTGAGGGGGAAGGACATTTAAATACAGAAAAGTGACTAGAAGGATGCTCTTTAAAGGTTAGCCATTGCTTTTCTTGATTAGTGGCATTTACTGAGGATTTTTATTTTCCTGGTTTAGCAGTATTTGTGGTTTTCAGGTTTTTAGCTATAAACATGTGTTTGAAACAGAAAAAAATAGTAGCTTACAGAAAAAACAATAATAGTTGTTGGACTTCCAAGAATAACTTCGTAATTCTTTTGTTACTTCTTTTCAATATAGGTGGCTTATACAGAAATCATACAGTTGATTCTCAGATTTGAGATGTAAGCGTTTTCCAATTGATAAATGTGCTAATAATAGATACATTTCCAATTGATAAATGTCCAAATAATAATAAGGCTCCTAAAGACAGCAAAAATATTCACAGTCAACCCTGCGCACCCACAAAGCAATGAGAAATAGTAATAAACATGAACTGCAGGGGACTGCTGCTGCTGCTGAGTCGTTTCAGCTGTGTCCGACTCTGTGTGACCCCATAGACAGCAGCCCACCAGCTCCCTCGTCCCTGGGATTCTCCAGGCAAGAACACTGGAGTGGGTTGCCATTTCCTTCTCCAATGCATAAAGTGAAAAGTCAAAGTGAAGTCGCTCAGTCGTGTCCAACTCTTAGTGACCCCATGGACTGCAGCCTACCAGGCTCCTACATCCATGGGACTTTCCAGGCAAGAGTAGGAGAGATAAATTAGGAGTTTGGGATTAACAGATACACACTACTGTACATAAAGCAGGTAAACAACAAGGACCTACTGTATAGCACAGGAAACTACATTCAATGTCTTGTAATAACCTGTAATGGGAAAGAATCTGAAAAAGAATATATATGTATAACTGAATCACTTTGCTATACACTTGAAACTAACACAACACTGTAAATTAATCCTACTTCAATAAAAAATTTTAAGTAAACTGGAAGAAAATGCAAAGGATATATCTTTACTCCTAGATAAACTTCCTATAGCTCCTGGGGCAAATTGAGGTATACAAAAGGATCATTTATCATTACATTTGCAGAAAAATTTACATTTCTGAAAAAAAGTACCCCAGAGACACTCATATTTGAAAGCTGTCTTCTATCCAGATATGAATTTTGTTTTTCTTTTTAAGAAAGTTCATTTTGTACGCTTTCATTTCAAACCAGTGTAAACTCACAAAAACTTGGAAAGTATCTTAAAATCAATAGAGGGGAAAAATCATCAGCCAAAAATAGCGCCCTGAGAATCTTAGTGATTCTCCTTCCAGTATTTGTCTGTGTGTGTGTTTGTTTGCAGATTAAGCTGTAGTATATAGGCCTCATCATTCCATATGCCTGTTTTCACGTGAAAGAACCAAAGAAGGCATTTAGTTTAGACTATAAATTATCTAAGTCCCAAAGGCCTTTTGTAGAAGTACCGCTTTCCTATCCAAGGTAGTGGCCCGATGTCAGTCATGGTAACTGACAAACACTGGATGCTGCCATTGGGCCTTGTAAATGTAACCTTTGTGCAATAGTCAATGCCAGCCAGTAAATCAGCACTGCTCTCCCTATCGTCACTGTCCCGCTGAGGAAACAGGCTCAGCGAGGGAGCTCATTCAACCTCAGCGACAGCTGGTGAGAACAGTTCACATTTACATGGGCATTGCCTCCCGCAGTTGCTTTGCACAAGTCTCACAGAAAGACGGTAAAAGGGATGTTCCTCGAGCTATGGGGGAGGAACACAGAGTCTCAGTGAGCTGAACAGGTAGTAGGTGCTGGGCAAACAGCAGAGAAACCCCAGTGACCCCCAGGAGCTCCCCGTCCAGTGAGAGATCCAGGCACAGAAGCGGCTAAGGGAGCACAGCGTGACTCACTGGCGCGTCACAAGCGCCACTGCAGACCCAGCTCCATGCAGCTGAACTTTGCAAAGTGTCTAGAATTCTCTCCTTCTCTGTTCCGTGCTGTTCAAGCCCTTAACTCCTCCCAATGTGTATGATTAAAACTGCTTCCAAACCAGTCTCCCTCCTTTTGGTTCCTTGTCTCTCCCAGGACACCCAATAGCGATGTCCCCAAAGGATGCAAGCACCAGGGCGTCTCTTGGGCCCCCTGGCACTTGCAGAATAGAGCTCAAAGTCTCTAGCTCAGTGTTCAGAAGAAGCTGGACCTTGCTCTCTTTCACTTTTCCTCGTCCAGTACCGCAGCTTCCCTGCCCGCACCTGCTATTCCAGCTCAGGCTCAGCCCCTAGACGCCCGCTAAGTGCTTCCGGCACGCTGACTTTGGTGTTCATACGTTTCTCTCTTGGCCTGCCGGTACCCAGTCCATCCTTCTCCAAGGACCAAGCCCCCTCCTCCGTAAAGCCTGTCTTGGCCATTCTGGTCCCCAGCAATCTCTGCCTCCTCCGACCCCGTCATGTGCTGTCTAAACCAGTCACTGCTGGTCCTCACCCTGTGCTTCATGTTGTTAGACGGCAGGTCATCTGTGAGGGGGGCTCTGTCTTCCAGCCCCATCGCACATCCTGTGGATACAAGGCGGGCTTCTCTCGTCTTGTCTTTTTCTGACTGCACGTGGTGGAGTGCTTCGTTCTCCAAACGTGTTCAGTTAATATTTAATAACTGTGAAGACCTTGTTCCAGGGTGCTGAAAAAGCTGTCCACATGTTTATTCATCCATCCGCCCATTGTTCATTCATTCATTCATCAGCTATTGGATTTCCACAGCTGGTCAGGCTGGAAAAATTAAATGATGAACAAAATGGAAATAGCCCCTGTCCTTATAGTGCTTATGTTCACATAAGAGAGAAGGATTCTCAGAATCAACCAATAACTAAACTGTTTCAAAGAGCTGTAACCAATAACTAAACTAAAGGAGTAAAAGAAAGAATCTTTATTCAGTTTTGCCTGTTGTGTATGCAAGACCAGTTACATGACTGGGCAGAGGCAGTGTAAAATGCAAGCGTAGGCCCCCTTGTTCAAAAATATGTAAGGATTTCTGATTGGCTCATTTGTAGAGACGCGGGTGCACCTGGAGTCTGTCATGCAGGGTGAAGTCAAAGAGAGACAAACAGATATCGCATATTAATGCATATACACAGAATCTAGGAAAACGGTGCAGATGAACCTGTTTGCAGGGCAGAAGTAGAGACAGGGATGCAGAGACCTGAAGGGTGGACGCAGCGGGGGGAAACGAGAAGGGCGATGACCTGGAACAGGAGTGTTGACAGATGGACCCTGCTACGTGTGGAATAGTTAGTGGGAGCTGCTGTATGGCACAGTTAACTCAGTCTGGTGGTGACGGCCTAGAAGGTTGGGGTGGGGGTGTGGCTGAGAGGGAAGCTCAGGAGGGAGGGGACGCATGTGTACCTAGAGCTGATTCGTGTTGCTGTGCAGCAGAAACTGAGACAGCACTATATAAAGCAATTATATTCCAATAAAAACTAAAAAGAGAAAACGGGATTTTAGTGAATAGCTAATATTATATAACACAATATAATATATAGATAGGTTTTCAGACCATGACAGCAGCGTATTAGAGTAAGCTGATTAAAGGAAGCCCTTCCAGCACTGCCTGTATGGTATTCAGCCTACTGTGGGGTGCTTTAATGAGACGGAAAATAATCGAGTAATCACAGCTGATCTCCACGAACTGTGAAGTCCGGCTCAGAAAATAACCGATGCCCTGCACGGATTCTAACCTAAAGGTGTTTGGTGTCTCCTGCCTCTCAGATTGTCTGTCTTACTCGGCTCTGCACGTGTTATCCAGGAGATGTTACGGGAAGCAGAGGTGCAAAGTCCTCGTCAACAGCCGCCACTTCGGAAGCCCCTGTCTGCCAGGAGTGAAGAAATACCTCTCGGTCTTCTACGCCTGTGGTAAGGATACACCCTCCGCCCGCTGTTTGGAGACCCTGCCTCCTGGGAAGGCGGTGGTCGTGGGAACAGAAGGAGGTTTGGAGCAACAAGTCATAGCATCTGCCCAACACACCCAGACACTGTGTTATCTTCTGTCATACTCATGAGCCTTCCTCCTGTCCATTATCCTTGTTTATAATGTCCTTGTCATGAGCGATAGAATTTTCTTGGGTCAAAATGTGACCCACTTTTGAACTTCCCTCTGCTTCAGAGGTTAGGACTCTGCCCTTCCACTGCAGGGAACATGGGTTCAATCCTAGTAGGGAAACTAAGATCCTGCATGCCATGTGGCAAAAAAAAAAAAAAAAAAGTGCTTTTAGTAATCAGATTGTCAGCAAGAGGGGACGGAAGGAGAAGAATAAGGAAATGGGATAAAGTGGATGTCACTGAGAAGAACGATTTTAATCTGAGTTCTCAGGAGGCTCTAGAATTTATGGATATGTCATGTAAGTTCACGGAGTATTGCTTGACTCCTGGTTAATCTTCCAGTCTTGTGTTTGTGCCCTAAAATGACTAATTCTCTGGACTGCCAATAGGCATTTTATCGATGTATCCCTGGGGTTAAGCCAACAGATCAAATGCTTACCTACAGCCTTTAAATATGTTACATGACAGCCTTACTTTGTTTTTCTAGTGTCTTCCAATCATAAACTGAAATTCTTGGTTCAATTGATTCCAATTTTATAAAGCTACATTTAAAAATCAAGTGTTAATTACCCTCTGAGGGCACCATGAATTTCTGGTTTGTAATCCTGACATGCAGACTGCTGAGAGTTTTGTTTTTTGTTTTTTTTTTTTCCTTCAAATAAGTATAGAAGCAAAGGAAAAGCAAAGAACGTCATAACTGAAGAACCCAGTACTTGTGCTCATGGAAACCTCTTTCTCCGACGGTCTATGGGGATCGGAAAAGAAGAAAAAAAATTGTCGAAATAACTCGATATTTAGTGTTTGATATGTCAAGTGGGAAATTAGTATGTTTAGTCACCAGAGTCATCTCAGTATCTTAACACGTTGAGGGTAACGTTAATTGAATCCTTGTAAGAGCACTTAAGGAGTCGCCAGGTCGCCAATTCTAAGGTTCGAAGATGACTTCCCCATCTTCAAGCTAGGGACCACTCCCTTGATTCTAGTGTATACGTGTCAGTCATTTTATTTACTTTAAATTTTTTTAAATTCTTGTCAGAGTAGTGGAGGGTTTCTTCGGGACCTGGGAAATCGTCAGTGGGGGGTTAGGTGGGGAGTGGGGGTCAGGGTGGGGTTCGTTGGTGGTGAAAGGTAAAATACCTAAATGGAGAAGACCTGTAAAGCATACTTACCTTAACCTGTTACTAAGAGACACTGACCGAACAAATGGATCACACAAAAGTTCCACGTAGTCATAACCTCATCTACGGTCATGTAGTAAGGAAAAATGTCGAGTTATTATAAAACAATGTTCCCCAGCCTTTTGTATCCTGAGCTAAATATGTCCTCTGCAATATCAGAGCTGGAATAGGCACAGTGAAGTATCTACAGAAATATATTCCCAAACTAATAGGGCCCACGTTCACGTTCCAGGAGGCACGGTTTTATTTGCCTTCCAGTCTTTACTGGTTCCCGTGTGAAGCAGCTCTGGGTAGCCTGGAACCTATTCTGGCTGGGTTTCCTCAAGAAACTCAAGAAGTCACATGTGTGCTCTAAATGGCTTCGATCGTGTCCGACTCATGTGACCCCATGGACTGCAGCCTTGCCAGGCTCCTCTGTCCATGGGATTCTCCAAGGCAAGAATGCTGGAGTGGGTTGCCATGCCCTCCCCCAGGGGATCTTCTGCATTCAGGGTGGAGCCTGCGTCTCTTATGTCTCCTGCATTAGCAGTCAGGTTCTTTACCCCTAGTGCCACCTAGGAAACCCCAAGAAGCCCCGCAGATCAGTCTGAAGTTCCAGTAACTGCAGGTCTCTCTAGCTGAGCATGTAAGGAAGGGCAGGACGGTAACCTGCAAATAAGGTGGATTTCCTGGTGTGCCTTCACGAGTGGGGCACAGGCCATGCCCAGGCTGAGGCTCCTTTTAGCTAAGACAGGGTGGGCTTTCAGGACCTGAGGAGTCACACGTCCCAGCCCAAGCCTCCTCTCCTTCATTCACTCATTCAGCATGTTGTGGGTGTCTTTTAGTTAAAAAAGAAAAGACGCCATTATGAATTATCAGTGGAGGAAGAGAGATGCGCTTAACGGCTCAGTTGTGTCGGACTCTTTGCGACCCCATGGACTGTAGCCTGCCAGGCTCCTCTGTTCATGGATTCTCCAGGAAAGAAGTGGGTTGCCATTTTCTCCTCCAAGGAAAAGGATCAAACCCAGGTTTCCCACATAGCAGGCAGATTCTTTACCGTCCGAGCCATGAGGGAAGCCTTGGGGGAAGAGAGATGAGCATTAAACAAATCACCAAAGAAAGAAATCTGTCTTTACCCACTGTGATGAATGATGCTTCAGCAAAGGGCAGGGTGGGACTTCCCTGGTGATCCAGTGGCTAGGACTCAGCTCCCAGTGAGGGGGGCCCGAGGTTAGATCCCTGGTCAGGGAGAATCCACATGCCTCAAGTAAGACCCAGTGCAGCCAAATAAGTTGTTTTGTTTTGTTTTGTTTTGTTGTTGTTTTTTTTTTTTAAAGAAAAGGCCAGGATGCTGTGTAGAAGGATAATGGTAGAGGGGCCCTTTTAGTCTGGGGGGAAGGTTGAGAAATCTTCCACAGAGAACCTTCCTTGGGGGTGAATTTGCCCCTGTGCTCTGAGGGGTGGGCAGGCATGAGCTGGCAGATGCTGAGTGGGAGAGGAGGGGTGAGTGGGTGAGGACGGAGGTGGGTGAGACGGTCCTGTGGGGCCTGGGAGGAGGTGCCAGTGGGAGACTCATTCGGTGATGATGTTTAGACTCTTGAAGGACCCCTCCGGCTGAAAGGTAGAGGGTGGGCTGGAGTGGGAGGGACGCAGAGACCAGTTAGACTGGAAGCGGGCTAGAAGACATGGTGAAGATTGGGTGGATTGGAGAGGTTTGGGGAAGTAGGAAGATAATTTGAGATGCTGGAGGCACCTGGCCTATTTGGGAAGATTGGGGTCCAGAGAAGGTGGCGAGGGCCAGCGGATGTGTGTTTTCTCACCATGGGGGTGGAAGCAGATGGATGGAGGGACGGCTTGGAGTTCCAACCGCGTGGCTCTCATCTTCTCAAAAGAAGTGTGAGCTGAGGCGGTCGGCTGCGAGGATGGGGCGGTGGGGGAGGGGATAGAGGAGGTGGAAGTCTGAAGTGAGGGCCGTGGGGGCCAGAGGACAGGCTGACTTCAGAAAGGACGGTGGTGATGCGAGCTAGGTATGCGGGGCCTGCGGGGTTAGTGGCCGAAGTTCTCAGTGCCGCTGGTCTGCCCGGTTGGTGGGCACGTCCAGCTGGATGCGTGAGGGCTGGCAGGGGGACAAGGGCTGCTCGGATGAGGTCAGAGGATGGCAGGGGAGGCATCTCAGTGAGTTCACTGGAGGATAGGAGGCCGAGGTCAGAGAGGGGGCTTTGCGTCTTGGTTTCGGATGTGGGACCATGGACAGTTCCCCCCTTCTCTTCCCTGTGGTTCCAGGAGTTATTCTAAAGGGGAGGGGGTGACTCCCACTCTCTGAGCAACTCAGGGTCCCCAGCCTCTCCTCCCCGCTCCCCCCATCCAAACCGATGCCTTCTCAGGCAACTTCTCATCACTTCTAATCACCTTCTAAGTGGTTGACATTTTAAAATCATTTCTCCCCCTAACAAATGGGTCATCACTGTGAAACTTGAATCATTAGAAAGTGATTTGCAATGTCTGTGTATTTTTGTTAGATTACCGAATGGGGCGTGGAATGGGGGCATTTTATGTTAAAAAAAAATAATATTCCCACTGAGGAAGTTCATACGGAAATGGAGGATGTCAGGAACTAATTTCTAAGCGGATCTGTCTTCCTCCTTTGGATATGAGTGAAGAAGCCAATTTGAGCTGGTTTAAGCCAGAAGTGAGTTGAGTTGGGGTGGTAGCCTGTGGGTAGAAGGCCGTCTTCAGAAGCCAGACCAGGAAAGAAAGCCTCACGTGGGGCTAAACCAGAAACTTCACGAGCACGGAGTCTGTCTGTCTGTCTGTCTCTCTCCTCTCTCTCCCCTCTACGGCTTTTCTCTGAGCGTGGGCTAGATGACATACAGTCATCCCCGCAACACAGGTGATTCTTACTTTACACTTTTATGTCCTAACAATATGCAGACTGCCAACCTGGCAACTTCCTTTCAAATTCCTACCAGAGAGCTGTTTCTTTGGCTGGGCTGGGGTCAGGTAGCCCCCTCCTGTGATCTGCCTTGGCCAGAGACCATGTGACATGATATGATTATAAACTTGGCTGCCAGAGAGCGGCCCAGCCAACCTCCCACCCTAATCAAGATGCTCTTACATAAGAGGCTCAGGGAAGTGAAGGAAAGTCGCCTAGTCGCACCTGACTCTTTGCGACCCCAAGGACTATACAGTCCATGGAATTCTCCAGGCCAGAATCCTGGAGTGGGTAGTCTTTCCCTTCTCCAGGGGATTGTCCCAGCCCAGGGATTGAAGTCAGGTCTCCCGCATGGCAGGCGAATCCTTTACCAGCTGGGTCACCAGGGAAGCCCAAGAATACTGGAGTGGGTAGCTATCCCTTCTCCAGCGGATCTTCCCGACCCAGGAATTGAACCAGGTCTGCACTGCAGGCGGATTCTTCACCAACTGAGCTATCAGGGGAGCCCAAGACTCAGGGAAGGTCCACCCCACTGATGTCTGTCCCAATACCTGGCTTCTAACTGCGGTCTCCACTCGGGCTTTGCTGTTCTGCCCAGCAATCTTGAGGTGCCCACCCAGGAGGTTATCCCACCCCTTAGGTTGGGGGAGTGAGCACTGTGGTCCCTGCCCTCATGGGATGGAATGTGGTGATTCCAGACCCCGGTGATATAGCAGACCAGGAGGGCTTCCCAGGGGAGTGGGTCAAGTGAGACCAGGTGGGTAACAGTCAGCAAGGTGAAGGGCAGGCAAATACTGGCAGGTGAGCACAGGGCTGAGGGGCCTCAGTGATGGGAGACTGAGCATTGGCTTGTAGCTGAGGGCACCTGGTGGCTCACACGGTAAAAGAATCTGCCTGCAGGGCAGGAGACCTGGATTCAGTCCCTGGGTTGGGAAGATCCCCTGGAGAAGGCAGTGATAACCCTCTCCAGCATTCTTGCCTGGGAAATCCCACAGACAGAGGAGCCTGCTAGGCTACAGTCCAGGGGTTACAGAGAGCTGGACGTGACTTAGCGACTTAACACTAAGGGCAGAAGGGAGCCTTGGAGGGTTTTTTCTGGGACCGTAAGCAATTTGCATTTTAATAACATGCCTCCTATTTTTTGGCTTCAGTTAATCCTGCCTCTCCCTCCCTCACTGCTCTTTGGCTGGGCTAGAGTTTCAGCCTCTCCATGTACCCTCAGGGGAATGATCCAGGCTGCAGGGGCCTTTTGCTCTTTGAACGGTAGGCAGCGGGTCTGGCTGATGTCAGACCCTTGGTCATTGATTGTGCTGGGAGATGTTTTGCTTGAGCACTCTTCTTTAATGCATGGCTAGATGAGGTCCTGGCTCTCGATTTTTATCCAAATTTTGTTATTAGCCACACACTTCTTGGGTGGGATTAGGTTTTAGACTTTCTTCCTAATAGGAGGAGGCAGACCCAGAGAACTCGATCAGCTTTTCCCCTCTCCTTCTCGGAGAGGGCTTCTCCCTGGGCCCAAAGCCAGTGATCCTGAGGGTCATCGAGACAGAGGAACATCCCGCATCCCTGCCCGGACAGTTCCTGAGAGGGACAGGAAACATGCGGACCTCGTGAGGAGTCTGCGGCTCCTCCCGGGAGATGGGCACCGAGAGGATGTGGGCACAAGAGGGATGGTGGTGCCAGAATGCGGGGTGCCTCCTTCAGTAGGTGCTGGCCTCGGGGGACAGGAGGGATAGAAAGTGCTGGGACTGCAGACAGGAGGCATGGGTGGTGCAGGTTTGGGACAGGCAGGATGAGGGGATGCCAGGATCCGGAGGTGCTCGTGCAACGTGGGTGCCTAGTGAGAAACAACAGTGAAGCAGAGGTCTCCTTTGTCTCTGATGGGAAATTACCTGGGGCTCTCATTTCAACCGGTGGGGGCTGCTTTATTAAAGCTGCTCTGGTCCAGGCTTGATGCAGACTTATTCAGCGAGAAAATAAATTAAGGAAGGGGGCCTGCCTAAATTTAGCGAACCGTCGGAGCCCATTAGGACCGTCATCTCTGGTTTTGTGTAACAGACGTGAGAGGGGCGATCTGAGTGGGAATCGCTTCGTGTCTTGGCTGCTGCTGTTGCTCAGCCACTCAGTCGTGTCCGACTCTTTGGGACCCCAGGGACTGCAGCACTCCAGGCTTCCCTGTCCTTCACCGTCTCCCAGAGCTTGCTCACACTCACTGGGTCGGTGATGCCATGCCACCGTCTCATCCCCTCCTTTATCCAGTTGCCAGAGGCTGAATGTCCCCGTGTCACAGAAAAGAGCAAAGGCATGTATGAGTGAGACTAGGAATTGAAGCTTCACTCTTTACTAGGTGATGGTGCGTCTCTGAGCCTCAGTTTTCCCATCTGCAGGAATGGGGATGTTACACATCTTCCCTAAGAGGACTGCATGCTGAGCACAGGAGCCCACTTAGTGGGAGCTCCATGAAAAGTGGTTTTCTGGCTCCCGCAGTAGTTCAGACAGTAAAGAATTCACCTGGAATACAGGAAACCCAGGTTTGATCCCTGGGTCTGGAAGATCCCCTGGAGGAGGGCATGGCAATTCACTCCAGTACTCTTGCCTGGAGAATCCCATGGGCAGAGGAGCCTGGTGGGCTGCAGTCCATGGGGCCACAGAGAGTCAGACAGGACTGAGCAACTAACACTTTTCACCTCAAATGGAGAGGGCTGGGTTTGTGGGGTGGTAGTAATTCACACCCAGTGTCTGTCCTTATTCTGAATCAGTTTGAAACAGGAGATACGAGAATCTGACAGGTGTGTTCGTAACTGTTGTTATTTTAGAGGTCTGAAAAGATTCTCCCACCGTGAGAGCCATTTTCCAGCAGTAAATGGGCAAGTTCCCTGTAACTGTAGCATGTGGAAAAAGTGAAAGTCGCTCAGTCATGTCTGACTCTTTGTGACCCCATAGACTATACAGTCCATGAAATTCTCCAGCCAGAATCCTGGAGTGGGTAGCCCTTCCCTTCTCCAGGGAATCTTCCCAAGCCAGGGATCGAACCCAGGCCCCACAGTGCAAGCAGATGCTATACCAGCTGAGCCACAAGGGAAACCCAACCTATAGCATACACAGGCGATTCACGTTTTATTCTGCAAAACTCATCCCACAATGCCCTTCATTTCCGAGCAGTCCGTCTTTCCTGCATTGAAAAGTCTCTGGCATTTTCAGGGATCCCAGCTCTCCTCCACTGTGTCTTGAGAACAAACCAAGAGATGAGACATGAGAAAGAAGCACCACTCCTGCAGAGAAGGCTCACTCCTGCCGAGGGATCAGGGTGCAGAAGTGACGGAGAGCCTGTTCCATCAGAAAGCACCTGGGGCAGAACAGCTCAGCTCTCCGGGGCACCACCAGGGGTCCCGGGATCAGCAGTGGGCTTGTTGGCCAAGGGGCACTCCTGGGGGAAGGGCTGGACAGTGTCCACCACCTCCAGTAATGTCACCATTCCGCCCTGAAAAGTGACCCCCGCTGCCGACGCTCACAAAGGCACCAGGGCCTCCTGCTCGTGGAATATTCACAATGTAGGAACGTTCTGGGACCTCCCCCAGAAGACTTCTGTTAAGCACTTTGAGAAAGGAAATGAGGTTTTCTTGCTGCTAGAAATGTCTTACCAGCACTTTTTCCAAAAAAAAAAAAAAATCAGCACCGTTGAACTTGCCAGTTTGTATTGGCGTCCCTTCTATTTCCTGTTGCCACTTCTCCCAGATCCCAGCTGAGCCAAAGAACAAATAAAAATAAACAGTTTTCTGCAGCAGAAACACTTGGCTTCCTCTCCCTTCTCCCGGCTGGGCTGCAGTGCGGGGGTCTTCAGAACTCCTGCTTTGCCCTCCTGTTTTGACTCCTGCCTTGCCTGGAGGGTCTTGAGATCCAGATAGTTTATTCTTAGGGTCAGTTTGGCAGACTCTTGAACCATCTTCCATAGGAGGCTATTACACTGCCTCCTGTCTTTATCTTTCTGTCATCCTTTCTTACAGTACAGAGAGCTGCCATTCTAGCACAGAGCCTTCAGAGTCTCTGTAGGCTTATTAACAAAGCGATGAGTTAAGAGCTGTGGGCAGAAAGCAGAATTGCAGCTGGGAGAGGTCAGGGGTGGGTTTTGAGTTGGTTCCATTCATTTTGTTTCACTGTATCTCAGGGAAGTTGATGTTCAGCATTCATGTTCTTGAGGTGCGATTTACATACCTTAAAATTCACCCAGTTCATGTAGAAACAATTCAGTGATTTCTGGTAAACATTCAGAGCTGTTCAGCCTTCACCAGGCTTCCCAGGTGGATCAGTGGTAAAGAATTCGCCTGCCGAGGTAGGAGACGTGAGTTCAATCCCTGAGTCAGAAAGATCCCATGAAGAAGGAAATGACAACCCACTCCAGCATTCTTACCTGGGAAATCCCATGGATGGAGGGGCCTGGGGTCACAAAGAATCGAACACAACGGAGCATTTACACAAGTGAAGCTTTCAGTTCAGTTCAGTTCAGTCGCTCAGTCGTGTCCGACTCTTTGCGACCGCATGAATCGCAGCACGCCAGGCCTCCCTGTCCATCACCAACTCCTGCAGTTCACTCAGACTCACATCCATCGAGTCCGTGATGCCATCCAGCCATCTCATCCTCTGCCGTCCCCCTCTCCTCCTGCCCCCAATCCCTCCCAGCATCAGACTCTTTTCCAATGAGTCAACTCTTCGCATGAGGTGGCCAAAGTACTGGAGTTCCAGCTTTAGCATCATTCCTTCCAAAGAAATCCCAGGGTTGATCTTCAGAATGGACTGGTTGGATCTCCTGCAGTCCAAGAGACTCTCAAGAGTCTTCTCCAACACCACAGTTCAAAAGCATCGATTCTTCGGCGCTCAGCTTTCTTCACAGTCCAACTACCTCTCCTCCTGCCCCCAATCCCTCCCAGCATCAGACTCTTTTCCAATGAGTCAACTCTTCGCATGAGGTGGCCAAAGTACTGGAGTTCCAGCTTTAGCATCATTCCTTCCAAAGAAATCCCAGGGTTGATCTTCAGAATGGACTGGTTGGATCTCCTGCAGTCCAAGAGACTCTCAAGAGTCTTCTCCAACACCACAGTTCAAAAGCATCGATTCTTCGGCGCTCAGCCTTCTTGACAGTCCAACTCTCACATCCATACATGACCACAGGAAAAACCATAGCCTTGACTAGGCGGACCTTAGTCAGCAGAGTAACATCTCTGTTTCTGAATATGCTATCTAGGTTGGTCATAGCTTTTCTTCCAAGGAGTGAGTATCTTTTAATTTCATGGCTGCAGTGCAGCTTTCACCACACTCTAATTTTAAAACATCTCCGTGATTCCCCAAAGTTCCCTCGTGGGCACATGTGGCCCGTCCCCATCCCCACCTCGGTCTTGTGTATGCTCAGTTGCTCAGTCCTGTCCCACTCTTTTGCAACTCCCTGGCCTGTAGCCCGCCAGGCTGTTTTGTCCATGAGATTCTCCAGGCAAGAATACTGGAGTGGGTTGCCATTTCCTCCTCCAGGAGATCTTCCCGACCCAGGGATGGAGCCGGTGTCTTCCTTGTCTCCTGCAGTATGGGCAGATTCTTACCACTGAGTCAACGGGGACCATTAATTTACTTTCTGTCTCTATAAACTTGACTTTATCTGGAGACTTAATATGAATGGAATCATACCGTATGTGGTCTTGTGTCTGGCTTCTTTCACTGAGCGTCATGTTTCTGAGGTTTATCCATGTTGTAGCAGTCGGCCTTCTGTATCTGTGGGTTCCACATCCGTGGATTCAACCACCACAGAACTGAACATATTTGAAAAAAAATTCCTGAAAGTTCCAAAAAGCAAAACTTGAATTTACTCCACATTGAAAACTATTTACAATAATACATTTACATTGTATTTGTGACTATTTACATTGTATTAAGTATTATTGACATTCAGAAAACTAAGATCATGGCATCTGGTCCCATCACTTCATGGGAAATCGATGGAGAAACAGTGGAAACAGTGTCAGACTTTATTTTTTGGGGCTCCAAAATCACTGCAGATGGTGACTGCAGCCATGAAATTAAAAGACGCTTACTCCTTGGAAGGAAAGTTATGACCAACCCAGACAGCATATTAAAAAGCAGAGACATTACTTTGCCAACAAAGGTCCATCTAGTCAAGGCTATGGTTTTTCCAGTGGTCATGTATGGATGTGAGAGTTGGACTGTGAAGAAAGCTGAGCGCCAAAGAATTGGTGCTTTTTCACTGTGGTGTTAGAGAAGACTCTTGAAAGTCTCTTGGACTGCAAGGAGATCCAACCAGTCCATCCTAAAGGAGATCAGTCCTGGGTGTTCATTAGAAGGACTGATACTGAAGCTGAAACTCCAATACTTTGACCACCTCATGCGAAGAGTTGACTCATTGGAAAAGAGTCTGATGCTGGGAGGGATTGCGGGCAGGAGGAGAAGGGAACGACCGAGGATGAGATGGCTGGATGGCATCACCTACTCGATGGACATGAGTTTGGGTGGACTCCAGGAGTTGGTGATGGACAGGGAGGCCTGGCGTGCTGCGGGTTCACTTTCACTTATGACTCTTTACATTGTATTAAGTATTGTCAGTAAGCTAGAGATGGTTTAAAGTATACGATAGGATATTGGGTGGGTTACACACAGATCAGATGCCATTTTATATGAAGGAATTGAGCGCCTGTGTGTTCTTGTGTTCTGGTATCCAAGGTGGGTCCTGGAAGGAAACCAAGAGGACCCCAGTGATGGGACGCCACTCCTTCCTATTGCTAAGTATATTCTATTGGGTAGATATACCATATCGCTAAGTCTTGCTTGGCTCACTTGCAACCCCTTGGACTCTAGCCCACCAGGTTCCTCTGTCCATGGCACTTCCCAGGCAAGAATACTGGAGTGGGTTGCCATTTCCTTCTCCAGGGGATCCTCCCGAAGGCAGGGATCGAACCTGCAGCTCTTACACTGCATTCTTTACCACTGAGCCACCAGGGAAGCCAACTAAATATTATTCTATGGGATAGATATACCGTATCTTCTTTATTTGGTCTCCATGGTGCTTTTTTTTTTTTTAATTCTGCAAGATAGACCTTTTGGGGACATTTGATGATCATGTGGGTACCATTGGGGTATCTGTGTGAGTGTGTTGGACAAGCAGAGTGAATGATAAATGTACTGATTTGAAAATTGATCTTTTAAAATCTTATCTACAGGACATTTTGAAGATCTGTTAAGTGTCCAAAGTATCTAAAATATCTCTTTTTGGTTTTCAGTTCCCAAGAATATACTCGCAGCAATTGATCCATCAGTTGCTAATCTAAAACCTTCTGTGAAGCAGAAAGATGGCGACTATGGTAATGCTTATGGCTTACGATCAAGCTTTCTCGTTAAGTAAAGGTGAACAGCCCCACGTGACCACAGGTGGATGCCCACTGGTTAGGATACAAAGGGACCTCGGGTGTGTGAGCTGCCAGCTCTGAGAATGGCAGAGCTGTGGCAGATGGTTACTCATGGTGGCCAACCTGTGGTGTTTTGAATTATAAGTAGAGTAAATCCTCCTTCCATTCCCCTTTGTTTCCTAAAGGAAAAAATCACTTTGAAAAAGGAGATCTGCTTAGAAGTAAATCTGGGGTTCCTGGATTATCTGATGGGCTTGTTGGAAAGACGATCCCATTTGGGAACCTGAAGGGTTAGACCCAGGCTTGGCCTGCAGACCTCCACCCATACATGCCTTTCTGCCTGAGGCTTTCTCTGGGCTTTGGTAAATAAGGGAACGAACATTTGGGGTTTGTCTTTAAAATCAAATCTAGAATGGAATTTAGACTCTTGGGGCTGCTAATAGAAACCACAGAGGCCCCCAAGACAGTCTGTGTAAGATGTTGTACTTTGTGGGTTGAGAGTTGGTCTTGTGTTACTTGAATTCCTTTCTGAAGTCTTTTCCCTCTAAGTATAAAAGTAAAGTATGCTTGATATGGAACACACAGGAAAATATCAAGAAAATAGAACTCCTCCCTAGTATCAAAGCCTAGGATGACTATTGTTGATATTCTAGTTCTGCCCCTCCAACTCTCCACCAGGTTCTGCCTCTCTCATCCTTTCTGCTCTTTCTCACAGGGCTCCTACCAGGTTCCCATGAATATCCTGGCCCCCCTGCAGTGGAGGCCTGAAAACCCTATTCCCAGGGCTCCCGAGAGCCCATAAACTGTCCCATTAGGGGTCCCCTAAGCTCCATCACAGCAACCTAACCAGGCATCTGAAACCAGATCTGCTCTGCATTTTGCTGTCATTTCCAAAGACGTTTCCAGTACAACCTCCCTCCATAATTCAAGGCCTTCTTATCTGTGGTCAGCAGAGCAGACAGCAGTTCTATAGTTCAGTGGGACATTATTAAATCTCCCAGAGGCATGATGAGTGCCATTGCCTTTAGAATGGAAAAAGAAATGTCTTTCCTTCTGCAGTACAGTGGATGAATGAAGCTGGAACCAACACATTTTAGAATTTCTAAATCCCTTTCATGACTTGATATTTTCAGAGACTGTCTGCTAAAATGCTCTTTCTGGCTTGCTGCTGCTGCTGCTGCTGCTGCTGCTAAGTCGCTTCAGTCATGTCCAACTCTGCGACCCCATAGATGGCAGCCCATCAGGCTCCCCTGTGCCTGGGATTCTCCAGGCAGGAACACTGGAGTGGGTTGCCATTTCCTTCTCCAATGCATGAAAGTCAAAAGTGAAAGTGAAGTTGCTCAGTCACATCCGACTCTTAACGACCCCATGGACTGCAGCCCACCAGGCTCCTCCATCCATGGGATTTTCCAGGCAAGAGTTCTAGAGTGGGTTGCCATTGCCTTCTCCACTTTCTGGCTTAGTCATCCCTAGTTTTGTTAAAGGCCCACTTATTGGATTTCTGTGACTTTTTATATATGATGGCAATCCTGGTTTAGGAACAAAATGCAAACTGGGAAGAGTTGTGATTAATCAGCCTTGCAATTTTTTTTTTTTTTTCATGAAACAGGTATAGACCTTGACCCAAGGGAACCGAGGGTTCTGAGGAAAGATGGTGTGATTGTCAGCCACTCGTTGGCAGCATTTGCTTACATTAGAGGTAGGTAATTGAAAACTTCCTAGATGGATTTACTGAATTCTTGTTCACAAATGCTCTGTTTAATTGTAACACTTGGATGGCTAAAGAAAGCAGGGAACTTCTCTGCTGGTCCAGTGGCTAAGACTCTGCACTCCCAGTTCAGGGGGCCTGTTGGATCCCTGATCAGGAAACTAGATCCCATATGCTGCAACAACAACAAAAAAGGTCCTGCGTGCCTCAGCTAAGACCCAGCACAGCCAAATGAAATATTAAAGAAAACAGACTTTAAATTTGGCACAGCAACTGCAGTCTTCTACAGTCCAGAAGCACAGAGATCTGAATTTAGATACTGGTCCCACTGGCGACCAACAAGAGAACCACAAGTGCTTAAGTCACACTCTCCAGCAGCTGGTCTCCAGGGGAGTTTTCCGCTTTGCAAAGTAGGAAGCTGAGGAATGCATTTTCCGGCTTGAAAACTTGGGAAGGGCACAGGATTATTGAATTCCACCCTTGGTTGGAAGAACATTGAGCCGAAAGATGACTTACGGAACAAAACAGGTTGTGGTCTGTGGAGGCAGAGACCCTTTCTGAGTCACCAGTGTTCCTGCTTGTGGTTGCCAAGATTTCCCTGGATAATCTTCCCCTCAAGGATCAATCAGACTCCATCCTCCTTAATTAGCGGAGCCTGAATGGCTCGTCTGCAAGGGCGTGGTGCACGCCATCTTTCCTCATCAGCCTCTCTGCTTACCTCCCGATAGACCATATTTTGGAATGTTGACTCTGCAAGTTTTGGCAATGCCTGCCTGACTCTGTTCAGGGAGCCAAGACTTCTGAAGACCTTTGTAAACTACATGGTAACAGAACGCATTATGGCATGACTTATTCGAGCCCTTGCCAGAGCTGGGGCTATTTGGAGTAAGCCTTCCGTAGAGGATAATAAAGGCTTGAGGAAACACCTCAATCCAGGAGCTGGTATTCCAGCTTGGGATCTTCTTACCAATATTCTCCCTGTGTGGTGGTTGTGTGGTTGTTGAGAATCCTCTCCTTTGTAACCACCATCCCGTTTCTGTTCCTAATAATTGTCAAACTTAAGAGCTGTAAGAGATTTTATTGTTGGAAATATCCCGTATTTTCAGAGTCCTTAGAGAGCCCCGTGGTGGAAAGGCAACGTGAAAATCCTTCACACAGAGGAGTGCTGACAAGGCTTATGTGCTGCGGCCACTCTGGGCTGTGCCGTCCTCCTCAATAACTGTCTTGTTCAGCTCAGGAAGCCCTAACAAGAGACCGTGGACTGGCTGACTTAAATGACAGAAAGGTATTTTCTTCCTGGCTTGAAGGCCATGATCAAGGTTCCAGCAGGCTGGGTGCCTAGTGAGGGCTCTCTTCATGGCAGGTAGACAACCTTCCCCGTATCCTCACACAGCAGGGAGGGAAAGAGAGAAAGAAAACACTAGGTATCTCTTCTTTTTTTTTTTTTTTTAACTGAACTATAGCTGATTTAATGCATTGTGTTAATTTCTGCTGTAATCAAAGTGATTTAGTTATACATATATTAATTTACATACTCATTATTTTTCATGTTCATTTCCGTTATGGTTTATCACAGGCTATAGCAGTGTAATTAATGTAGATCCCTGTACTATACACTAGGGTCTTGTTTATCCATCCTATATATGATAGTTTGCATTTGATAATCCCAAACTCCCAGTCCAACCCTCCCCAACCCTTCCCAACCCCGTCGGCAACCACAGGCCCATTCTCTACGTCTGTAAGTCTCTTCTGTAGATAAGTTCATTTGGGTCATAGTTTAGGTTCCATTTGGTATCTCTTCTTACAAAGACACTCATCCTGTTGGATCAGGGCCTCACCTGTATGACCCCATTGAAACTTAATTACCTCCTTATAGGTTCTGTCTCCAAATATAGTCACACTGGGGGTTAAGGCTTCAGTGCATGAATTTCACAGGTTACAAAACATAGTAGTGACCCTGAGAGAGGGACTCATCCCCTCTTCTGCACACAAGGAAGCTGAGACTCAGAGGACTTGAGCCATGTGCCTGAGGACACTGAGTGGCCAGCAGCAAGGCAGGATCTGACTCAACAGATACAAAACCTGCCCTCCAGCTTCTCCAAGAGAGACGTGTGCCCTTCAGAATTTTGAAGGATGGAAACCTAATATCCTCGAGAGATCTGAATTAGCTTCTCTCCATCCCTGTCTATCCTCTTACACACTTATTACTCCAAGAAGTCATTTTTGCTGTTGTTCAGCCGCTCAGTCGTGTCCAGCTCTTTCCGACCCCATGGACTGCAGCACACCAGGTTCCCTGTCCTTGCCTATCTCCCGGAGTTTGCGCACACTCATGTCCATTGAGTCAGTGATGTTATCTAACCATCTCATCCTCTGCTGCCCCCTTCTCCTTCTGCCCTCCATCTTTCGAAGTATCAGGGTCTTTTCCAGTGAGTCAGCTCTTTGCATCAGGTGGCCAGAGTATCGGAGCTTCAGCTTCAGCATCAACATCAGAAGTCATTGGAGAGAGTTACTTATTAGGCACCCATCTCTCCACTAGACATTAAGGTGTCAACAGCAGATGTTTGTCATCCTAGTCACTGCCATATCCTAGTGACTGAGACAGAGCTGGCACCGAGTAGATGCACAGTTAACAGTTAATTAGTGACCAGATGCTGAGTCGTCCTCTGGTCTCGTGAGCTATCTTGTACCTTATCATCACCCTGTATTTGCTGTTTGTAAATATCCAATTTTTTTTCCCTGTTCATTACTTTTATTATTATTTTTTTTTACTTTATTTTACTTTACAGTACTGTATTGGATTTGGCATACATTGACATGAATCCGCCACAGGTGTACATGAACTCCCAAACATGAACCCCCCTCCCACCTCCCACCCGCATCATCCCTCTGGATCATCCCCATGCACCAGCCCCAAGCATCCTGCATCCTGCATCGAACATAGACTGGTGATTCATTTCTTACATGATAGTGTACATATTTCAATGC
>SJYX01007270.1:260194-308719 GCA_006410675.1 Oreotragus oreotragus | reverse complement strand
TGTATTTATTTATTTTTTTACACGAACTCCCAAACATGAACCCCCCTCCCACCTCCCACCCCACATCATCCCTCCAGATCATCCCCATACACCAGCCCCAAGCATCCTGCATCCTGCATTGAACATAGACTGGCAATTCATTTCTTACATGATAGTATACATATTTCAATGCTATTCTCCCAAATCATCCCACCCTCTACCTCCCCCTCCCCCTCCCAGTCCAAAAGTCCGCTCTACACATCTGTGTCTCTTTTGCTGTCTTGCATATAGGGTCCTCATTACCATCTTTCTAAATTCCAAATATATGTGTCAGTATACTGTATTGGTGTTTTTCTTTCTGGCTTACTTCACTCTGTATAATTGGTTCCAGTTTCATCCATCTTATTAGAACTGATTCAAATGTATTCTTTGTAATGGCTGAGTAATACTCCATTATGTATATGTACCACAGCTTTCTTATCCATTCATCTGCTGATGGATATCTAGGTTGTTTCCATGTCCTGGCTAGTAAATATCCAATTTTTAAGGAACGTACAGACTCGGTGGGTTAACGGGTTTTATCGAGGGATGTTTAGGCACGTTCTGAGGCCGAGCCAAAATTTCATGTCAAAGAGAAAGAGACTCTGAATGTGCTGTGTCAGATGTTAATGAAACGGAGCTGCCACTAGAAGTTCATTCATCAAATCACAGAGGCTCACAAAGTCTTAGGGGGACAGGGGCCTCTGACCCTGCCTGTGGATTTCCTGGGCACGTTACTCTCTGGGTGGTTCTTCTGAATGGTCCCCAGCTCACAGCATCCTCCTCACTGGTTAGGCCAGCACATTGCAGTGAAAGGCAGGACCTTAGGCTGAGCCGTTTCAACAGGAGCATCACGTGATGAGAGTATCACCACCATCATCACTAGAAAGTGGTGCCCCAGCCAGCTGTTAGTGGCATCTTCATCCTCGATGTAGGGATGTGATCAGAAGGCTGGACACCCACTGAGAGGAGGAGGCCCTCCTGCTGGAGAAGTCCCAACAGAAGCAACCAAGAGTGAGCTGGGAAGATTCTGGCAAAATCACCAAATAGACAACGGACTGAGCAAATCAAAAGGACGTGTCCTCAGGTCAGGCTACAGATAGCTTGGTCACATTAGTGCCGCCAGATGCACATGGGGGACCGGCAGACTAGAGCCCAGAGTCAAGGGGCTTATCCCGGGGTGTGGAGACTCACAGGCTGGTGGGACGGACACAGAAATATCCCAGGGTTCCCGATGAACGATTTCTCTCTGAGCCATCTAAATGGCCTGTGGGACATCTTCATAGGAGTGTTTGAATCTGTGTGTGCTCAATCGCTCAGTCATGTCTGACTCTTTGTGACCCCATGGACTACACTAGGTTCCTCTGTCCGTGGAATTTTCCAGGCAAGAATACCGGAGTGGGTTGCCATTCCCTTCTCTGGGAGCTCTTCCCGACCCAAGGATCAAACCCACGTCTCCTGTGTCTCCTGCACTGGCAGGAAAATTCTTTACCACAGTGCCCCTGGGGAAGCCCACATTTGAATTTACTCTCTTCTCAATAATATAGACATATTTATTGAATTCATTCTAGAATTTAGATCATGGGTCTGAAGAAGCTCTGAGAAAATTTTCGAAGTTAGGGAAATGGGAAGGGATGGATGTGTGTGTGTGTGTCTCTCTGTGTGAGTGTATGTGTGTGTGTCTCTGTGTGTGTATGAATGTATGTGTGTGTGTGTGTTGGAGATTTGGGGAAGTGACTGTGTTAGCTGGCTCAGCTGAAGATTATGTCACAGGATATTTATTTAGTCTTGCTCAGAACTTGATGTCTTCCATTCCATCTAGTGAGCATTTTATTAATATTTCCTGCCCTTTGCAGCCTAGTATTTCTGACCCTGTCTTGGACTTGGGCCTGTGTGTGTCGTCGGCCTCTGGCAGAGCTCACTGTGGACTTTTGGGGTGCATGGGGGTAACTGGGGCCGTGGATGAGAATGTAACATTTCTCCTGCATTGGGAGGGTGTCATTGTTTCATGTGAAAGGACCTCTAGGATATCAGACAGACCCACAGTGAAACAGAAGTATCATAACACATTCCGAAGTTGGAGTTACATGATCCCCTGTCAGGGAGAAGGATGGGAAATCAGCACCGCCTTGTCGCAGAGGTGTGGGTTCTGAAGTGTTCCCACGGCCTCTAATCTTTGCTTCCATGGCAGAAAGTTACTATCACATCCCTAAGTGCTGTCAAACCAGGCCCAGCACGCCTTGTGTTTTCACCCGACGGTAGCAGGGCCCCCAGGATGGAGCTCTTGCCCAGTCTCTTGGTGTCTTTTTTAGACACAGTAAGTTCGAGCTGGAGCTGTGCTGGCTGCAGACCAGAGTTCTAAGAGGCCACGGGCCACCTCGGTGAGACTCCCCAGGGCTTGCCACCACTGATGAAATTCAAGTCATTCACTGGACCTGTGAGGCACTCAGGCCAAATGAGAGTAAGACTGGCAATAGCAGTCTGTGAAGATTCTGTTTAACAAGGAGTCTAATGCCTTTATTTTAACAGAATATATAATAGGAAAGGTGAAAGGCTGTTGCTGACCCACGAAAAGACGCCGGGATTCTTGGCCTCCGGAGGAGAAGAATTCAATCTGGGGCCAGAGACGAGGCTTGATCACTCAGAGCTTTTGTATGATAAAGTTTTATTAAAGTATAAAGGAGATAGAGAAAGCTTCTGACATAGGCATCAGAAGGAGGCAGAAAGAGTACCCCGCCTGCTAGTTTTTAGCTGGATGTTATATAGTCACTGCTGCTACTGCTGCCGCTAAGTCGCTTCAGTTGTGTCCAGCCCTGTGCAGTGAAGTCGCTCAGTTGTGTCCGACTCTTTGCGACCCCATGGACTGTAGCCTACTAGGCTCTTCTGTCCATGGGATTTTCCAGGCAACAGTCCTGGAGTGGATTGCCATTTCCTTCTCCAGGGGATCTTCCCAACCCAGGGATCGAACCCGGGTCTCCTGCATTGTAGACAGACGCTTTACCATCTGAGCCACCAGGGAAGTCCAACCCTGTACAACCCCAGAAATGGCAGACCACCAGGCTCCACCATCCCTGGATTCTCCAGGCAAGAGCACTGGAGTGGGTTGCCATTTCCTTCTCCATATATAGTCACTATCAGTCTGTTAATGAAAGAAAGGAATGTCTTAAAACTCAGAATGGCACCAGGCCCCTCATCCATAAGATACATTTTGGGATAATCTTGGTACCAGACGATTCTCCCCAGGCCATAAAAATGACTGACTTGAATCTTGTAGAAGGGAGATTACCATACAAATAGTTTCGTTTACATAGATTAGGAGAACAGTGTCTGAGTATGACTGAGTATGAGTACTGGTTTGTCAAGTAGGTTCTGAGCCATTAGGTGGAACGGACTTGAAGACAGAGTCTGGGGTAAATGCATAGTACATTAACGTAGCTTAAGACAAACATTTCCACAAGAAAAATGCATTGGTTAACTCAAGGTTTGAGAATAGTTAACTTCAGGTGGAACCAGGTGTCATTATGGCAGCACAGTATTTTAAGAGAAACCTCCTTTTTAAATTTGTATAGAGAAGGGGGGAAAAATATATATATATATATATATGTATGTATATATATATATATATCACTAGTTTGTTTCCTCCGGCCACTTAAAAGAGATAAAAACGTCTGACACTTGCAGCCTATTTCCTCCATTTGGAGAGGAGACCCCTGGCCTTCCTGCCTGTCACCCTCCCAGTGGGCTTCCCTGGTGGCACTAGAGGTAAAGAATCCAGCTGTCAACGCAGGAGATTTAAGAGATGTGGGTTCTTGGACCTCCCAGGAGCCTGGGTCGGGAAGGTCCCCTGGAGGAGGGCATGGCAACCCACCCCATGGGTATTCTCGCCTGGAGCCATGGACAGAGGAGCCTACGGCCCATTGGGTCCCAAAGAGTCAGACACAACTGAAGCAACTCAGCATGCACACGCATGATAGGCAGAGGGGTCACAAAAGCCTATAGTGGTCCAGCTGATTTTAGAAAACAGACGGTGTCCTCTTCGTGTAAAGCCTGGGGCTCTGGAGAGAGCGCTGACCCAAGGTTGGGTCCCAGCTGGGTGGTGGCTTTGGGCAAGTGAGAACAGGAGGAACTGGGCCAGTTCCCAGCCACGGCTCCATCAGCTAACATCTGTGGTTCTGTGACTGCAGACCAGTTGACTGGGTTGACTAGGAAACCTCGATTCCAGTTGGCTGGCCCAAGAGTTGCCACGTTTTGCATCTTTGATCATTATGTCTCAGCAGACTCAGTTTAATGGCCTGAAGAGTGATCGCTTGGCAGGAGGTTCACAGGAGCCAGAGGTGCCTAGGGTCTGATGAGTAAGAAGCTCCAGTAGTACCAGAATCCAGATCCCCAGGCCCGCCCACCCCCACTTCCAGAGCAGAGGGAGAGAGGAAGAAAGGCAGCCAACATCCTGGAGCCCCCGACCCCAGGCCAGCAAGCCTAGTGCTGTAGATACACGGCGTCTCCCTTCCAGCACTCAGCAGAGAGCTGTGTCGCCCTCAGTTAGGACTGGGGACTGGGGACTGGGCGAAGAACAAGGCCGTCCAGCCCCAGTGCTCAGGGAGCTTGCGTTCCTTGGGGTGAGAAAGGATAAAACACACTCAGAGACTTAACAACATTCGAGAGGCTATGAGGCCTAACGACGGGGACTGAGCCCAGGCTGGGCAAGGAGCACAGAGGCCTGGATGAGGAAGGGGAGAAAGAACGTTCCAGGCAGAAGGAATGGCGTGTGCAAAAGCACCCAGGTGCTAAGTCATCTGGCCCCTGTGAGGGCTGGAGAGCGGCCAGTGGCCGGAAAGCAGAAAGCAGGGGCTCGAGTCTTTGGAGTTGAACTTGAGGAGGTTGGTTGCACCGGCCAGGTTCTAGCAAGCATCACAGGTGATGGTCAGGGTTTGCTTTTTATCTTATAGGCAGAGAGAGAGGGTTCTAGGTTTTAAGTAGGACAAGGATGCGATCTGATGTGCGTTTTTAAAAAGATTACAATTCCAATGGGGAACATGGATGAGGAGGGCAGGAAAGGAGAGAGGAGACCAGCTAGGGGCAGGAAAGGTGGAGAAGTGTTATCCTTCCTGTTTTTCAGATAAATTCACTAGATCCAAAGACGCCTTAATGATAGGAAAATACAGGTCATTCACCATGTATATGCTGTCTAATGCCTAATAGCAGCAATATATGGAGCCCATATGTATACATAGATATACCTAGTGCAGACCCAGTTTTCGGGGAAGGCAATGGCACCCCACCCCAGTACTCTTGCCTGGAAAATCCAATGGACGGAGTAGCCTGGTGGGCTGCAGTTCATGGGGTTGCTAACAGTCGGACAGACTAAGCGACTTCACTTTCACTTTTCTCTTTCATGCATTGGAGAAGGAAATGGCAACCCACTCCAGTATTCTTGCCTGGAGGATCCCAGGGATGGGGGAGCCTGGTGGGCTGCCGTCTATGGGGTCACACAGAGTCGGACACGACTGAAGTGACTTAGCAGCAGCAGCAGCAGACCCGGTTTTAAAAGTGGGCATGTGACCTGAGCCAGCATTTTGACAAGCGAGACTAGGGAAGCATCTGAAGAGATGGATGCATAATTGGGGATCGGGGAAATAAATACAAGTCAAGCCACAGTGAGATACAGCTTTGTACCCATAAGTGGCAAAAGCTAGACTCCTGCCCATCCCTAGCGCTGGGGAAGACAAGGAGTCACGCGATTTCTCAGGCACTGCAGCCGCTCCGGAAGCCACCCTGGCCACATTTCCCCACAGTCACACGTCTTACGACTCATTCAGTTGCCTTCCTAGGTCAGCACCGGAGAGAAACCCTTGCACGTGTTGACCCAGCGACATTTGCAGGAGTGGTCACGGCTACACTAAGCTGTAACGTTACACCCTTTTCATAAAGCTGTTAGGAATACGTGGAGATGCAGAAACCTGAACTCAAAAGGCAAGCAGGGGAGGAGTGACCATGGGATGCAGGTGGTAGTTACCTTGATAGGGGGGGAGGCTGGGGGAGGGGAACCCACAGGTTAGACACAGGTATTGTTAAGGTCCAACTCCCACTCGGGGGGCTTATTCACAGCACAGGTGCTGGTGACAGAATTTAAATTGCTTAATTAAATGAATAAATACAAAGGAAGGCCATGTATTGACCCATAAAGAATGTGTCCTATCCTAAGGATCCCCTGGTGGCTCTGTGGGAAAGAACCTGCCTGCCAAGCAGGAGATGTGGGTTTGATCCCTGGGTCAGGAAGATGCCCTGGAGAAGGAACTAGCAACTCACTCCAGTATTCTTGCCTGGAGAATCCCCTGGAGCCTGGCAGGCTACAGTTCATGGGATCACGACTAGTCAGACACAGCTCAGCTACGGAACAACAACATGGTTAGTTTAATTCTTTAAAAAAGAAATAGGGTTGGGGAAGATGAGAGGGAGAAAGGAAGGAAGGGGGAACAGTAACTAGCCCACCTGTCTGGAGCAGAGGCAGGCCTCTGTCCTGGCCTGAGCCCCTTCTTCGCCTGTGAGACCATGGAAATGATGGTCTTGTGGGCAAGGAGAGAAGGGGGCTGTGAGTGATCATTGTTTCCCAGAAGCTTGACCAGCACAGGGTATTTCTGCCAGGAACTGGCCTGTTCTGAACTGGGCTGGCTGGAAAAAGTCACAAATGGGTGGGAGTCCGTTTCGCCATCGGCAGCAGCTCTTGCAGGCATGGCAGGAGGTGATGTTGCGGGCCTGGCTCTTGGGCTCAAGGTTGATGCTTTCGCAGGAGAAGGGGAAGCTGAATTATGGTGGCACCAAAAGCCCGTATCAGAACCATGAGGACAGGAAGGATTGGAGAAGACAATGATCCGGAGCTTTGGTGGGGCAGTGGCGGGGAGGTGGGGGGCAGGAGGCAGCAGGAACAAGAAAGGAGGAGGATTTGAAGGAAAGGAAGGTGACAGTGAAGTCAGAAGCCATGAGTCCACTCCCAGCAGAGGCTTTGACATGCAAGGGGAGAAGGAGAAAGGATTTGCCCCCTCAGATCAGGGCCTTGGGTCTTAGCGTCATTTTGTGTAATATTCTGGCCTAACGGCTTCACGACTGTGTCCCCAATGCCAGCATCTCCCAATCCCCGTTCTACCACCACTCGCAGAAATAGAACGCAAAAGATGTGCCTCCAGTTGACCAAATCTTCAAACTACCTTGGGGCTTCCCTAGTGGCTCAGACACTGAAGAACCTGCCTGCAGTGCAGTAGATGTGGGTTCCATCCTTGGGGTGGGAAGATACCCCGGAGAAGGGAATGGCATCCCACTCCAGTATTCTTGCCTGGGGAATTCCATGGACAGAGAAGCCTGGTGGGCTGCAGTCCATGGGGTTGCAGAGACTCAGGACTGGGTGACTGACAACACTTCCAGGATCAAAATAACCTTAACTCTTGGGAAAAATATGTTGTTGTTATTTTTATAATGTTTTAATATTTTAATTTAAAATTTGCTAGTTTTAATGTTATAATATATTGTCTGCATTGCAGACACAGCTCGCCGCCCCTCTCCCTGCCAAAATCAGCTTTGCGTTCAGACTTCTGTGACTTAGGGAAAGTGATGAGACTGTGCTTAGAGGGCTGATGGCAACAAAGAACGTTTGAGGCCGGTGACTTCACCAGTGAGTGACTTGAACTGTGAGTGAAGGAAGCCGACCGGGGAAGTTTCACGTTTCAAGAAGATAACGTGTCCCACTTAGAGCTCTCCCGTCAGATCACAGGGGCTGGATTTCTTGACTGGACATGAAACGTAACAGCCGCTGAGATCTGAACCTCCAGTCTGCGTCTCTGGGAAGGATCGAGGCAGCAGAGACAACGGTCGTTATTCAAGTGTAGTGACCAGGAGGCCATGTGCCTGGAGGAGGATGGTTCTGTGGAGACGTAGGAGCACGTGCCATTGGTTCTGGGTGTTCATCTCTCAAGCTGCTCACAGCTCAGAAGCTGGGTTCCTGTCCTGGCTCCACCGAAAGAAGCCAACCACGCTCAAACGGTGGCTCCCCAAGCCACCCCCTGACCTCAGCCTGAGTCTCTATGTTGGGGATTCACAAAGTACAGCCCACAGGCTGGTTTCGTAAATAAAGTTTTATTAGAACACAGCCATATCTGTATCATCTTTCATGTTAAACAGCACAGCTGAGAAGTTGCCACACAGGTCCTGTGGCCCACGAAGCCTAAAATAGGTCCTATCTGACTCTTTACAGGAAAAAAAAAAAAATGTCAACTCCTGATCTATATTATAGGAGAGTTACCTGGATTGTTGCTTCCCCAAATGGGAATGCTAGCACCTCAGGGGATACAGAGCTGAAGAGGAACAGTCCTTTCCACAGAGGTTAAAGCGTCTGACTGGAATGCAGGAGATCCGGGTTCGATTCCTGGGTGGGGAAGATCCCCTGGAGAAGGAAATGACAACCTACTCCAGTACTCTTGCCTGGAGAATCCCATGGAAGGAGGAGCCTGGTAGGCTACAGTCCATGGGGTCACAAAGAGTCGGACACGACTGAGTGACTTCACTGACTCACTCAGGGCACATAGTACAAATTAACATTGCTTCTATTCCTGTTATGCAATCATTTGGATGTGGAGCTTTCATTACCAGAACCTTTATTTATATTTATTTTTTAATCTGAAAGAAATTAAGCTGTGTAATATCTTAGGACTTACACTCATACTTTTAATCTGAAAGAAATTAAGCTGTTTAATATCTTAGGACTTACACTCATACTTCATATGTAATTCATTTTTCAAAGTTTACTACAATTAATAATAGCTAACAGCTTGTTAAACATTTGTTGTGTGTCCTTGAGTGTTCTGAGAGCATCATAGAAAGTAACTCAACTTTATGATAGAAAGGGGCTTGGGGCTCCATTCTACAGGTGAGAAAAACTGAGGCAGAGAGAGGTGATGTAATTTGCCAGAAGTCACACAACTAGTGAGTGGCAGGTCTGCATCTGAACTCAGGAAGGTTCAGCTTCTCAGGTCCTTTGCTTTGTGTCCTCTCATAAACATACACATACTGACTACACGTGCTCCAAGCCTCTTTTTGGCTTGTTTTACTTAGTAGGGGCATATGCTCTTAGGTGTGGCTGGCCTCGGGGATTCTGTCCAGGACGGGGATTCTGCTTGCCCTCCTGCCTGGCCACATAACTGTTCCTACGGGCCTTAGGCCTGCTGAGGGCTGAGCTCCCCCGGGCCCTGACGTGCTCTCTTGCCTTTACAGCCCATCCCGAGAGAGCCGCCCTGCTGTTCGTGTCCAGCGTCTGCATCGGTCTGGCACTCACGCTGTGCGCTTTGGTCACCAGAGTGTCCTGCACCAAGGACTTCCAGGAGCTGCAGCTGGCAAGGGAGCACCTCGTGCCAGGAAGCGACAAGGCTGAGGAGGACAGCCAGGACGAGGAGGGGGAGGAGGGGGAGGAGGACTCCGACTTTCCAGCAGATCTGTCGGGGTTGTGCAGGACTACATATCCTGTCTACAGTTCCCTAGAGGCTGCAGAGCTGGCAGAAAGGATTGAACGCAGGGAGCAGATCATCCAGGAAATATGGATGAACAGTGGCTTGGACACTTCACTCCCAAGAAACATGGGCCAGTTCTACTGAGAACCAGATACATCCTGATGTAAGCACACTTTCTGAAGAGGGAAGGTTCCAAAAGCCCCTCCAGCTCTGTTCCACTTATACCTTCTGTGAAGGAGAGTTTGTCATGCCATCCAATACTGGGGAAGCCAGAAAGTTCTTAAAGGGACATTTCAAACTGTTTACAGCACATCCCAAAATAAATTTGGAGGGAAGAAATCTTTGTCTTCTGTTATTTATTTAAAGTCATGTGTATATGCTAACAGAACTAGGGTTCACATTTATCGAACACTTATAATGCCCAGCACTGTTCTAGTTGCTTTTCATGCATTAAGTTATTTAATACTCATGACAACTTCATGCGATGATGCTGTCATTTTCATTTTACAGACGGATATTTAGAAGAGCTCTGTCTATCCATCAAGAAATTATACTACTATTCAAGATGGCAAGCATGAGTTGAGTGACCTCAGGCTCACTGGTGGTATTATGCTTAGAGAAAGGGTTGGCAAAAAAAATTTTAAGGTGAAGATAATAAATATTTTAGGCATTTCTGGTCAGATAGTGTCTACCATCACTACTCACCTCTGCCACTGGAGCTCAAAAGCAACCACAGCTAATACATAATGGGTGAACACAGCTGTGTTTCAATAAAACTGTATTTGTGGAAACTGAAATTTGAAATTAATGAATTTCACATGTCATATATTCTTAATCAATTATTTTAAAATGTAAAAGCCATTCTTAGCTCATGGACTGTACAAAACAAGACTGGATTTGGTCTTGATTTTATAAATAAATTATGGTTTATATGGCTCAGTGGTAAAGAATCTGTCTGCCAATGCAGGAGAAAATCCATGGGGGGGCGGGTCACAAAAGAGTTGCGCACAGTTTAGTGACTCAGACAACAATGGTTTACAGTGGGGCTTCATTCATGGCTTAAATGGTAAAGAATCTGCCTGCAATGCAGGAGACCCAGGTTCGATCCCTGGGTTGGGAAGATCCCCTAAAGAAAAGAAAGGCTACCCACTTCAGTATTCTGGCCTGGAGAATTCCATGGACAGAGAGGACTGGTGGGCTACAGTCCATCAAGTCACAAAAAGTCAGACACGACTGAGTAACAAATGAATGCACAAGCTGGAATCAAGATTGCAGGGAGAAGTATCAAGAACCTCAGATATGCAGATGACAGCACCCTTATGGCAGAAAGCAAAGAAAAACAAAAGAGCCTCTTGATGAAAGTAAAAGAGGAGAGCGAAAAATTTGGCTTAAAATTCAACATTCAGAAAACGAAGATGATGGCATCTGGTCCCATCACTTCATGGGAAATAGATGAGGAAACAGTGGAAACAGTGTCAGACTTTATTTTTTGGGCTAAAGCTGAAACTCCAGTACTTTGGCCACCTCATGTGAAGAGTTGACTCTTTGGAAAAGACTCTGATGCTGGGAGGAATTGGGGGCAGGAGGAGAAGGGGACGAGCGAGGATGAGATGGCTGGATGGCATCACGGACTCGATGGACGTGAGTCTGAGTGAACTCCGGGAGATGGTGATGGACAGGGAGGCCTGGCGTGCTGCGATTCATGGGGTCGCAAAGAGTCGGACACGACTGAGCGACTGAACTGAACTGAACTGAAAATCACTGCAGATGGTGATTGCAGTCATGAAATTAAAAGACGCCTACTCCTTGGAAGAAAAGCTATGACCAACCTAGGCAGCATATTAAAAAGCAGAGACATTACTTTGCCAACAAAGGCCCATTTAGTCAAAGCTATGGTTTTTCCAGTAGTCATGTATGGATGTGAGAGTTGGACCATAAAGAAAGCTGAGCACCGAAGAATTGATACTTTTGAACTGTGGTGTTGGAGAAGACTCTTGAAAGTCCCTTGGACTGCAAGGAGATCCAACCAGTCCATCCTAAAGGTCAAAACAGTCAGTCCTGAATATTCATTGGAAGGAATGATGCTGAAGCTGAACCTCCAATACTTTGCCCATCTGATGCAAAGAACTGATTCATTTGAAAAGACCCTGATGCTGGGAAAGGTTGAAGGCAGGAGGAGAAGGGGACGACAGAGGATGAGATGGTTGGATGGTATCCCCGACTCAGTGGACATGAGTTTGAGTAAATTCCAGGAGTTGGTGATGGACAGGTAGGCCTGGCGTGCTGCGGTTCATGGGGTCGCGAAGAGTCGGACTTGACTGGGCGACTGAAGTGAACTGAACTGAACTGAGAATAAGAAAAGAATTTCTTTTCTTTCTTGTCCCAGAGGTACTTAGAGCATAAACATGATGGTGTCAAATCTTCTCATATGCTGACTACCAACGAGGTCTCCCTCCTTATCTTACTTCATCATCACATCGACCGTGCAAGCAGGTGTAAATCGTTGAAGAGGCTGAAGGTTGACAGCTTAAGTATTGGGCCCAAGTCACATGGTAGAAAGTGCTGGAGCTGACTCAGTGGTAAGGTGAGGAGGAAATTCTAGCTGTTCCCTCAGTATCCTAGGTGTCAACAGATAAAATGGAAGGCCTTTCCCTCAGTCCCCAGATCCTGAAGGTGGAAGGCCCATCTAAGTCACATGGAGGAGGTGGGTGTTGGGGGAAGGGCCTGTCTCTCATCAACCAGCCTAGCTGCCCGTATGAGGCTGCATTTTGCTTTGCTTTGTTTTTTGTAATTCAGTTTGCCTTAGTTCATTCTAGCTGCTATTACAAAAATACCGTAGATGGAATGGCTTATAAACAACAGAAATTTATTTCTGTTTTGGAAGAAAGTCCAAGATCAGGGGGCCAGCACATTCAGTGTCTGGTGAGAGCCTGGCTTCCTGGCTCGTAGCTGGCCGTCTTCTTGCTGGGTGCCCACATGGCAGGGGGGGCTGGGAATTCTCTGAAGTCTCCTTTGGTTCCTGCTCAGTTGCTCAGTCCTGTCCACCTCTTCATGACCCCATGGACTGTAGCCAGCCAGGCTCCTGTCCATGGGATTTTTCCAGGCAAAAATACTAGAGTGGGTTGCCATTTCCTGCTTCAGGCAATCTTCCTGTCCCACGGATTGATCTGCATCTCCTGCACTGGCAGGCAGAGTCTTTACCACCGAGCCACCCAGGAAGCTGGAGGTCTCCTTTATAAGGGTGCTAGTTTTATCCATGAAGACTCTGGCATCATGACCTAATCACTTCTCACTTCCCACCTCCAAATACCGTCGCATTAGGTGTTAGGTTCTAACATGAGTTTTGAGGTACACAAACTTTTAGTCTACACCAAAGTTGAAATTCACGTGAAGTAAAATTAACCACTTCAAGGCACGCAATTCAGTAGCTTTTAATATATTCACAGTGTGGTTGGACCATCACTTCCACCTAATTCTGAAGTGAAGTCGCTCAGTTGTATGTAACTCTTTGCCACCCCATGGACTGTAGCCTGCCAGGCTCCTCCCACGGGATTTTCCAGGCAAGAATTCTGGAGTGGGTTGCCACTTCCTTCTCCAGAGGATCTTTCTGACCCAGGGATCGAAACCAAGTTGCCCACATTGCAGGTGGACTCTTACCATCTGAGCCACCAGGGAAGGCCCTTCTACCTAATTCCAAAACACTTCCAATATCAGAAAATAAAACCCGCGCCCCATTAAGCAGCCACTCCCCATTCCCTCCTTCCTCCAGCCCCTGGCAACTACCAGTCTGTGTCTGTGCATTTAGTTATTCTGGGTAGTTCATATAAAGAGAATCACACATGTAAATGGACTCTTTTATCACTGGCTTCCTGCATTTAGCATAATGTCCTCAAGTTCATTTGTGCTGTGGCAGAAATCAGTACTTTCTTCCTTTTTATGGCTGAATAATATTCCACTACACGTGTATAAACCAGGCTTTCCTCGTGCCTCAGTCGAGGAATCTGCAATGCAGGAAACCTGGTTCATTCCCTGAGTCGGGAAGATCCCCTAGAGAAGCGAATGGCTACCCACTCCAGTATTCTTGCCTGGAGAATTCCATGGACGGAGGAGCCTGGCGGGCTACAGTCCATGGGGTTGCAAAGAGCGGGCCACGACTGAGCAACTAACACTTGCATGTATGGATAGACCACGCTAAGTTCATGAATTCACCCATCTGTAGACATCTGGGCTGCTTCCGCTTTGGTCTGCTGTGAGTACTGCTGCTGTAAACATTCACGTGTAGCATTTTAATAGCAGTGAAACTACAAAGGAACTTCCTCAGCAGTCCAGTGATTAAAACTCCAATGCCTTCCAAGGCAAGGGGTGCAGGTTTGATCCCTAATCCGGAACTAGCATTTCATATACTGCTCACAGTGCAATCAGAAAAAGAAAAGAGAGTACATGTCAAAAGTGGATTCCATTAAACTGAAGGTGAGTCAGAGTGATGCTCTTGCTTCTGTCAATTTCAGAATATGCGTCTCTTACACTTATCCGAGAAGGTGGGAGGGTAGGACTCGGTCCATAAAGGTGTCATATGCACAGGCTGGGGTGGTGTAGGCAGAGGCTGAAACCCCTCAGCACCTCCAGGGGCCCGAGTCGTCCATCTATAACATAGGGGATTGGGAGAAGTTGACAGGGCGGGATGACTTGCTTTCAATCTGTCATTAGAGATAAATCTCTTCCAGGTCATAGCAGAGAATGAACATATGGCTCCATTGTTTAAATTCTTCATGAGAATTTTGTTCTAATCAAAGAGAACCCTTGTCCTTTTATTTCCTGAGCTCAGCAAGAGGCACTTCAGTGCTGTCTCGGCTCCCAGAACAGCCTCCCCCCACGGTCTCCAGTCCTAATTCCCAAGCAGCATCTTCTCTGGCTCCGTGAACGTAACTGCCTTCATCTGATGGCCTTGTGAGCCTAAACAGAACATGGCAGCTGAAGGTTTTCACTTTTCCAGCCAGCGAAAGAGCTGCGGCCACACTGACCTCGGTCTCAAAGCTCTTGTTGAATGCCACCATGGGTCTTCTCTTATCTGTGTCTCCCCCCCAACCTCCACACGCATGCACATCCTCCCAGGACCCCCAGAGAGGCAGCTGGGAAACAGGCCAGCCAAGGCGAAGGGCAGTTGTTGGCTTGCGCAAATGCAGTAAGTTGTTTGCATTTTCCGAGCTCAAGAGAAGAATGCCATGGTCTTCTCAAGGAAGGAGGCTGAGGAGTCCTGCTGAGAATGTTTGCATGGGCACCAAGCCCAGCTTTGAATCAGGGGTTGCGATGGAGCGTGGTGGCTGGTGAAATCTCCCAGGTGGAATTCCGCCCAGAGAGTGCAGGGCACACATAGACTACTGCAATTCGGGGCCACAGCCACCCCACGGTGGGGTCCCAGAAGTCCTGTGAAAAGAGGCCAGCTCGGTGGGAAGTTTGCCCATATCACTGCCTCAGTTCCTTGCTGCAAAACACTGACTTTGAAAATGTGAGCCTCCTGCTGTAAAATTCAGTCCCTCTGGGTTCACAGAGCTTGTTAGCTGGGCCCCTCTTGCTCTGTCCATGTTGGGGCACTTGCTGCTTCACGGAGGAGTGCACAGCCAGAAGAAGTGAAGTTGCTCAGTTGTGCGTAACTCTTTTCGATCCCAGGGACTGTAGCCTACCAGTCTCCTCCGTCCATGACGTTTTCCAGGCAAGAGTACTGGAGTGGATTGCCATTTCTTTCTCCAGGGGATCTTCCCAACCTGGGGATTGAACCCAGGTCTCCCATATTGCAGGCAGACGCTCTGCCTTCTGAGCCACCAGGGAAGCCCACACACAGCCAGGGGCCAAGCAATTCCCGGGAGGCCCTGTGAGCGGTCCCACTGCAAACCCCACAAGTGGGCCATGCGTGATGCTGTGCCCACCCAGCACCCTGCACCAGGCCTGGTACCACCCCAGCTGCTGCAAGGGTGGCTGCAAGTGGACCACAGCTGTCCTCCTTTGCAGAGAATTGCCCCTCACCAATTCTGTCTTAGGGCTTCCCCAGGGCTCAGATGGTAAAGAATCTGCCTGCGATGCAGGAGACCCTGGTTCGATCCCTGGGTTGGGAAGATTCCCTGGAGGAGGAAATGGCAACCCACTGCAGTATTCTCGCCTGAAGAATCCCATGGACAAAGGCTACAGTCCATGGGGTTGCAAAGCGACATGACTGAGTGGGCAGCACACTTCTGCCTTAGCCTGCTTGGGCTGCTGTAACAAAATCCCACAGACTAGGTAGCCTATAAAAATTAGAAGTTTCTTCCTCACAGTCTGGGGGCTGGAAGTCCACGCTCGAGGTGTCAGCATGGTGTGGGGAGGGCCCTCTTCTGGGTTGCAGACTTCCCGCTGTGTTCTCACATGATGGAAGGGACACGGGGAACTTTGTAGGCTCTCCGCTATAAGGGCACTAATCTGATTCATGAGGGCTCCACATTTTTGATCTAGAAAGCTCTAGAGGAATTTCCCTGGTGGTCCAGTGGTTGAGATTCCAAGCTTTCAATGCAGAGGGCCTGGGTTCGATTCTTTGTTAGGGGACTAAAATCCCACTTGCCATGTGGTGTGGCAAAACAAAACTAAAACCAAAAGCAAAATCTCCTGGAGGCCCTACCTCTGGGGCTTAGGCTGTGAACGTGAATTTGGGGGGACACAAACATTGAGACCACAGCAATTTTCTTAGAAGTATTTCTCCTAAGAGCACTGCTTTAATAAGCCACTCATTCAGAAATCTTGGGAAACTGGCCTTCCCTGGTGGGACAGTGAATAGGAGTCCACTTGCTGAGAGAGGGAACACGGGTTTGATCTGGTCCGGGAAAATTTCACATGCTGAGGAGCAGTTAAGTCGGTGTGCCACAGCTGTTGAGCCCTCAGAATACAACTGCTGAAGCTCGAACACCTAGACCCATGCTCTGCAACAAGCGAGGCCACTGCAGTGAGGAGCCTGTGAGCTGCAGCTGGAGAGCAGCCCTCACTTGCTGCAACTGCAGAAAAGCCCAGGAACCAAAGAGGCCCCAGCACAGCCAAAAGTAATTTTTTTTTAAACTGCATTTAAAAAAGAAGAAGCACCATAAAGGAAAGCTTTCATCATCAATTATTTCTTCCTCCTGAGTTTCTGCATCCAGCATAGCCGGAACTTCATCAGTGACACTGTCTTCAGAGGATCAGACAGAACTCAAGGGCAAAATAAGAACAAGCTGCTGGAGAAGACAAGGCACCCTCCAGCCCCGCCGCAGAGGGGAGTTTGGAGGAGGAAGGCTGTCCGCAGAGCTCCCAGGAAAGCGTCAAGGCCTGACCTTCTTTGGATTCTTCAGCCAAGTCCGTTGTGCAGTCTCCCACACTTGGACCTGAAAGGCCGGGCCCAGTGTTGGCAGGATAGTCATAAACCCGGAACTGTGGTCAGCTTGGTTTTAAGAAGCCCATTCATTGTAAGCCTGACCACCAGTGCAGAGTTGGCCAAACTCCATCCCATGACTGGCCCCTAGCCTCAGAGATTAAATCCTAAATAAACACTCCAGCTAAACGCCCTGTCGACTGGAAGCCATACTGATCTATAGCTGGAAATAAGGCAAGAAAGAGGCACGATAATATCAGCCAGATAAGGGAAAATGCAGGAAGCCAGCTAATAATTATCCAAGGCCATCACATTCTTTGTAGGAATTTCAAGTCAACAGGCACCTCCCTGCGGGGGCAGCGCTGGGCTCCCCCGAGAATGAATGAGCCAGTGTCTAAACACGATGCCGATCATCCAACACAGAGCCAGCAGCCACATGTGCCTAGCTAATCTTAAACCAAAAGCAGTTAATAGCATTTAAAAGTCAGCTCCTCAGTCACACTAGTGGCTCAGTGGCCACGTGGCCAGTAGCTCCTGTCTTGGATGGTGCAGGGAGCTCTGCTGGGCGATGCTGAGCCAGAGTGTTCAGTCAGACAGGGAGAGCCAGTCCCAGCTCACTGCAATGAAACAGAGCGGATATTTCATTACCAACCAAGGGTGTCATCGGATCAACATCCCAGGTGCAGAATGTGTATGCATGGCTGAGTCTCTTCGCTGTTCCCCTGAAACTATCATGACATTGTTCATCGGCTATATCCCAATACAAAATAAAAAGGTTATATATATATATTAATAATTAAATAAATAAAATGTTTGCTGACTCAATAAGTAAATAAAAATAAATCTGGGCACAGAATCGTGGGACCAAGTTGCCACCTACTCCCACTGGACTCACCTTTCTGGGGACACCCCCACACGTCCCTAGTCCCGAGGCCCTGTGGGCTCTGTCCTTATGGCGGGCCTCGGTGCCATCCAGTCTTTGTGGGTCCCGACCCCTGCAGAACCGCAGCCCCAGCTGTCGGGGCCGCCTTCCCTGCCCCAAGGCGGGGGAGCAGCCCACAGGGGCCTTTTGCCCTGGCCACCTGTCCTGCAGCAGCAGCTGCTGTACATGCCCCCTTCTTTTGCCTCCTGAGAAGCACACCGCTTCCGAGATGAGCCAGCCCCCTCATTCTTCCCGACCCAACGGCTAGCGGCAACCCCTGCCCCCAGGAAGGGTCCAGAGAGAGATCTCAGGCCAAGCCTTCCTCACCTCGAGGCCCTGTCTCCCTACCCCGCCAGGCAAGAGTGGCTGACCCACCAGGCCCACCCCTCCCGCCTTCTTCTTCCTCTTTACTATCAGGATCTTCCATCTCTTGGCTGAATCTGGGAACAGAGTCTGCAAAGGCCTTCTCTTTATCCTTTGAGGATTTCAGCTTCACAACCCTGAGTGTAAGAATGATGTTAAATGGTCAATGATGTTAATGACCATCATTGTAAATGGACCAGTGATGTTAAGGGTCATAAGCTGGCCCTGGGAACCCAGAGAGAGTGGTTCTACCTGATGCGCTGGAGAGGCTGATGGGAGGTGGTGCTCAACGGGGCTCTCAGGAACGAGCAGAATTGTCAAAGGTGGTCATACGGGAACCTGAGCGGGGGCAGGGGAAGCTGCAGCAGTGGGCCAGGAGGTGGGAGGGGGAGCCAGGAGGTGTGTTTGGGAATGGGAAGCAGTGAGGCCTCAGGCTAACAGGGTACAGAACCCCAGGCGCTGGACTCCAGACAGCAGGACTGGCTGTAGAGATGGCATCACCCACTTGGGCCAGCAGCCTTCCATCCCCCAGAAGCAAACGTCAGTGTCGAGAGCAGGTTTGCTGTTTCGTCACTAAGTCATGTCTGACTCTTTTGCGACCCCATGGACTATAGCTCGCCAGGCTCCTCTGTCCATGGGATTTCCCAGGCAAGAGTACTGGAGTGGGATGCCATTTCCTTCCCCAGGGGGATCTTCCCAACCCAGGAATCGAACCCGTGTCTCTTGCACCGGCAGGAGGATTCTTTACCACCGAACCACCAGGAAAGCCCTGAGATCGGGCTTTCAACCCACTCACAGCCAGTTTTCAGCTGGGCCTGGCCTCCAACCACGTAGGCCTCGAGCTCTTGGAATAGAAATTTCTCCTCATTTTAAGGTTGCTGATCACTTTCCAGCTAGCCTTTTTTAATACAATTTTCTTTCTTTATTTGATTATCTATTTACTGGCCGTGCTGGGCCTTCTTTGCTTCGAGGACTTTTCTCCAGTTGCAGCGAGTGGGAGCAATCCTCAGTTGTGGCGCATGGGCTTCCTGTTGGGGTGGCTTCTCTTGTTCTGGAGGATAAGCGCTACGACTCATGGGCTCAGGTTCAATAGTTGTGGCACTTGGGCTTAGTGGCTGTTCGGCATGTAGATTGTTCTCCGATCAGGGATCAAATCCGCGTCTCCCGCGTTGACAGGTGGATGCTTTACCACTGAGCCACCAGGGAAGCCCCCACTTAGTCTCAAGTGTCTTAGAAATTACCAAATTACAACTGAATTTTCTGTTGGAAAAATTAAACAGCTTTTAATAGAAAGCTCTTCCAGGGCCTGACTCTCGAGGGTGCTTTAAGACACAGTGAACTTCTCCAATGATGCAAATGTATGTCGAGGACCAAAGGTTGATATCTGGCACAGCCTTGCTTTGGAAGGTTTCCAGTCTTTGCTTGAAGACTGCTCAGGGCCTAATTGCATTTCTTTCCAATGGGTCCAACAGAAAACCCAGATGGGGATTTATCTGGAGGTGAAAATACAGCCTTCCTGCTTGTAAGCAAACTGCCTGGGGTATCATGAGCTCAGACTCCAGGACTCGGCAGAACAAAGACAGGAAAACTGGTCACTTCCGTTTGGGGGTGCATATTAATTCCCTGGACTTTCTCTGTTCCAACTCATGACTCCATGGATCGAGTTCTTTCAAGAAAAGAAAAATAGACCTTGTCATTTCCTATTGTTTCAAAGACAAAATCCAGCCTGGGAAAGATTACGGCAAGAGGAAGGGGACGCGTGTTCAGATGACTAAACAGAAACCTGGCCTGGAAAACGCTCCATTAGTTTCCAAGGAAGGGAGGGAGCAGCAATTAGAGGCAAGTGTCGTTGGATCATGACATGAACTCCCTTAAGGAGAGGAAAGCAGAATGCTCCTGACCCACTGACAATGAACCAGCAAGAATGTGTTACAAATCGATGAAGAATTTGCAAGCCCAGTGAGTTGCCTCCCAGTTCTGAGAGCCTGAACTTCCTTCCTTAGAACGGGACCTCTGATTGTAAAGCCTCTGGACCCTGGGAGGGTGAGGCGTGTGCTGTCAGCAGAGGGGCGTATCCACGGGCTGGCCGTGCTGGCTGCCACCAAGGTTTCTGTTCAGTCAGACTCGCCTACATCACTTAGCTCAGGCACGTGGAAAACCTTTTTCTAAGGAAGATGTCTTGGGAAGAATTTCAATCGTCAGTCACTCAGTTGTGTTCGACTCTTTGGACCCCGTGGACTGCAACATGCCAGGCTTCCCTGTCCTTCACCTTCTCCTGGAGTTTGCTCAAACTTATGTCCATTGAGTCGGTGGTGTCATCCAACCATCTGATCCTCTGCCACCCTCTTCTCCTTTCACCTTCAATCTTTTCCAGCATCAGGGTCTCTTCCAATGAGTTAGCTCTTCGCATCAAGTGGCCCAAGTATTGGAGCTTCAGCTTCAGCATCGGTCCTTCCAATGAATAGTCAGTTTACTTCCTTTAGGATTGACTGGTTGTTTTTCAATGAGGTAGATCTGTATGCACCAACATGAAAAATTATTGAAGTCCTGTTATTCAGTGAAAAGGGCAAATTGGAGAATAATGCGTAGATTATATCATTATGTAAAAGAAAAGGATTCCACATAAAACTCTATTTTTCCTCTGTGTATGCATAGACATCTATAGGTCTGGGAATTCCCTGGTGATCCAGTGGTTAGGACTCCATGCTTCCATTGCTGTGGATCTGGGTTGGATCCTTGCTTGGAGAACTAAGATCCTGCAAGCTTGTTGCGAGGCCAAAAAAAAAAAAGACCAGAAAACTATAGGTCTGCCTGTCACATTTGTAGGTTCGGAGAGAAGAAATGAGTGTTACATACCACACAGCCAAGTGTTAAAATCTTATAGACATCAGGCCCAAAATAAAAAATTATGTAAAAGACACGCTCTTGCCTACCTTGACAAACATACCTTTATCATAACCCTGAAGACCAAGTTTAAACTTGGAATCTCCAGACTACAGGGTCTGGTGCTGATGTGGCGGTGTGGGGTGGAGGGGCTGGCTGGGTCCTGACCCACCTGTCTTGTCCCACCTCCCCTCGGCCCCTGCCCGGGAGGGCCCTCACATACTTAAGTGTGGACCACCGGGCTCCTGAGTCCATGCTGTGTGCCACCTACGGCCCCCCAAACAGCCTGAAAGTATGTGATCTGCTGTTAGGGTCCCAGCCCTGTAGGAAGTCAGGATGGTTGACAAGTCACTGGGGCAGAGGACAGGGCGGAGAGGCTGAAAGAGAGCCCAGAGCAGGTGGGTTGGGGCAAAGAAGAGGGATTTTGTGTAGAGCCAAATAAAAGCCCAAATGTGGGGGAATCTGGGCTGCAGGATACAAGCAGGTAGATGACGGGGCTCGGGAAGCCCAGGTGGAGGCCAGGCCAGACCTCTAGCTGCCTGCCCATCAGAAACCCAAAGGAAGGAATTCCCTGGCGGTCCAGCGGTTAGGACTCTTTGTGCTCACTGCCAAGGCCAGAGTTTGATCCCTGGTCAGGGAACTGAGATCCCACTTGCCCCGTGGCACAGCTGAAAAAAGAGAAAGCAACCCAGGGGAGCTTGAGATAAGAATGCAGATCCCTGGGCGCCCCCCTCCCTGAGAACTCAGTGGCTTTCGGGTGGGGATTTGGACTCTATCTTCTTAGACAACGCGGACAGCCCTGGGATGGGGAGGGTGGCGGGCTGTAGATGGCCTTGGCTGATGACCAGGGGCAGTCCTCGGGGACAGGCTGAAGGCAGGGAGCCAAGCAGGTGAAGACAGCTCCACTCCATGCCTCCCAAAATCCCGCACTTTCCTGTAAGCCTGTCTGAAAGCCCACACTGACCCAGAGTAGGCAGCCTACAGCCCTGCCTGCAGAGCTGGTGAGATACTCTGGTCAGTGGGGTTTTGTGAGTTCCTCTCACAGTGATTTCAACGAGGGTGACCCCTCATCCTGCTTTGCTGGAGACCAAGGGATTTTCTGCAATTGAGGAGTCTCAGTGCTAAAATCCGGATTGCCGTCCTGGCCAGTCCCCATGGGTGGATACACATGGGTGCTCTCCCTAATTCTCACCTTCCTTCTGACCAGGCCGTGCCGAATCCTGAGTCTTGAAAAGATAGACATTTCACATCGCAAGGAACGACCACTGGGTTCTAAATCTCGTTTTACTTCAGTCCGTGTCCTGAAGAAATATTATAGCGTTTGCTCCTTTTCATTTTATAAGACATGTTGAAAATTGCCTTTCATTTCTAAATCCCTCTTTTCAGCCACTTTTAATATTCCTTTTCAAAGCAAGAAAGAAAAAGAAAAGGCCATTGGGAATAAAAAACTTCACATACTTGGACTGGACCCAAAGGAGAATATTTATTTCAGTAAAATTCATTCAGGGTCTTGAAAGTCAAGTGTGTGAATATAAAATACACCTTTTCAGTCTAAAAATAATGCCCCTTTCTAAGCCTGGATGGCTGAACCATGACATGTCAGGTTGGCATATCCCATGCTCCCAGGAATGTGACCCCAGAAAGCAAGGAAGGAGAACGCGGGGCTTAGGGAGGCGGGGTTTGGGGACCTGCGAGGCTGCTCTGGCTGGCTGGCCAGCTTGGCTTCTGGGAGGGTACAGTCCAGTGACCTCACCCAGGCGCCACTGCCTTCTCATCCTCTCGTGACTTTTACTGCTCAAGAGGTCTGCTCAAAGTCTTTCCACAGACAAGCATCACGTATTTTAGCTTCAGCCACTCATCTTGATTCCAGCCTGAAAGTGTGTCTGGATCTCACGCAAGGTGTGTAGATGGGGCTGGGGGGATCCATCAGCGCCTTCAAATTCCAGCCCCATCAACTTGGGGACAGAGCACTGTTTCCCTGACACCCCCCCCACCCAACACACACACACAAAGGCTACCCGGCTCTGGAGCAGCAAAAACTGAGCTTTCAACCTCTCAGATCTTCACTGGCTCAGTTGTTCCTCCTGTCAGAATAGAAAGCTGTTGAAGGACAAAGAGAACGGTGTGTGTGTGCATCTGTATGTATGTATGCATGCATGTGCGTGCCTGTCTGTGAGTCTGTGTGCGTGCCTGTCTGTGAGTCTGTGTGCCTGCATGTCTGTGAGTCTGTGTGCGTGCCCGTCTGTGAGTCTGTGTGCGTGCCTGTCTGTGAGTCTGTGTGCCTGCATGTCTGTGAGTCTGTGTGCGTGCCCGCCTGTGAGTCTGTGTGCGTGCATGTCTGTGAGTCTGTGTGCCTGCATGTCTGTGAGTCTGTGTGCGTGCCCGCCTGTGAGTCTGTGTGCGTGCCCGTCTGTGAGTCTGTGTGCCTGCATGTCTGTGAGTCTGTGTGCGTGCCTGCCTGTGAGTCTGTGTGCGTGCCTGTCTGTGAGTCTGTGTGCCTGCATGTCTGTGAGTCTGTGTGCGTGCCCGCCTGTGAGTCTGTGTGCGTGCCCGTCTGTGAGTCTGTGTGCCTGCATGTCTGTGAGTCTGTGTGCGTGCCTGCCTGTGAGTCTGTGTGCGTGCCTGTCTGTGAGTCTGTGTGCCTGCATGTCTGTGAGTCTGTGTGCGTGCCCGCCTGTGAGTCTGTGTGCGTGCCCGTCTGTGAGTCTGTGTGCCTGCATGTCTGTGAGTCTGTGTGCGTGCCTGCCTGTGAGTCTGTGTGCGTGCCTGTCTGTGAGTCTGTGTGCCTGCATGTCTGTGAGTCTGTGTGCGTGCCCGCCTGTGAGTCTGTGTGCGTGCCCGTCTGTGAGTCTGTGTGCCTGCATGTCTGTGAGTCTGTGTGCGTGCCTGCCTGTGAGTCTGTGTGCGTGCCTGTCTGTGAGTCTGTGTGCCTGCATGTCTGTGAGTCTGTGTGCGTGCCCGCCTGTGAGTCTGTGTGCGTGCCCGTCTGTGAGTCTGTGTGCCTGCATGTCTGTGAGTCTGTGTGCGTGCCTGCCTGTGAGTCTGTGTGCGTGCCTGTCTGTGAGTCTGTGTGTGTGCGTGCCTGCCTGTGAGTCTGTGTGCGTGCCTAGCTGTGAGTCTGTGTGTGTGCGTGCCTGCCTGTGAGTCTGTGTGCGTGCCTGTCTGTGAGTCTGTGTGCGTGCTTGTCTGTGAGTCTGTGTGCCTGCCTGCCTGTGAGTCTGTGTGCGTGCCTGCCTGTGAGTCTGTGTGCGTGCCTGTCTGTGAGTCTGTGTGCCTGCATGCCTGTGAGTCTGTGTGCGTGCCCGCCTGTGAGTCTGTGTGCCTGCATGTCTGTGAGTCTGTGTGCCTGCATGTCTGTGAGTCTGTGTGCGTGCCCGCCTGTGAGTCTGTGTGCGTGCCCGTCTGTGAGTCTGTGTGCGTGCATGTCTGTGAGTCTGTGTGCGTGCCTGCCTGTGAGTCTGTGTGCGTGCCTGCCTGTGAGTCTGTGTGCGTGCCTGTCTGTGAGTCTGTGTGCGTGCCTGCCTGTGAGTCTGTGTGCGTGCCTGCCTGTGAGTCTGTGTGCGTGCCTGCCTGTGAGTCTGTGTGCGTGCCTGCCTGTGAGTCTGTGTGTGTGCCTGCCTGTGAGTCTGTGTGCGTGCCTGCCTGTGAGTATGTGTGTCTGTGAGTCTGTGTGTGTGCCTGCCTGTGAGTCTGTGTGCAGGCGTGTCTGTGAATCTGTGTGCATGCCTGTCTGTGAGTCTGTGTGCGTGCCTGTCTGTGAGTCTGTGTGTCTGTGAGTCTGTGTGCGTGCCTGCCTGTGAGTCTGTGTGCGTGCCTGTCTGTGAGTCTGTGTGCGTATGAGTCTGTGTGCCTGCGTGTCTGTGAGTCTGTGTGCGTGCCTGTCTGTGACTCTGTGAGTATGCGTGTCTGTGAGTCTGTGTGTGTGCCTGTCTGTGAGTCTGTGTGCATGCGTGTGTATGAGTCTATGTGTCTGCGTGTCTCTGAGTGTGTTCCTGCGTGTCTGTGAGTCTGTGTGTGTGCCTGTGAGTCTGTCTGTGAGTCTGTGTGCATGTGTGTGTGTGAGTCTGTGTGCGTGCCTGTCTGTGAGTCTGTGTACCTGCGAGTCTGTGTGCCTGCGTGTCTGTGAGTCTGTGTGCATGCCTGTCTGTGAGTCTGTGAGTCTGCGTGTCTGTGAGTCTGTGTGTGTGCCTGTCTGTGAGTCTGTGCATGCCTGTCTGTGAGTCTGTGTGTGTGCGTGTCTGTGAGTCTGTGTGCCTGCGTGTCTGTGAGTCTGTGTGCGTGCGTGTCTCTGAGTATGTGTGCATGCCTGTCTCTGAGTCTGTGTGTGCGCCTGTCTGTGAGTCTGTATGCGTGCCTGTCTGTGAGTCTGTATGCGTGCCTGTCTGTGAGTCTGTGTGTCTGTGAGTCTGTGTGTGCATGCCTATTTGTGAGTCTGTGTGCATGCGTGTCTGTGAGTCTGCGTGTGCATGCTTGTCTGTGAGTCGGTGTGTGTGCGTGTCTGTGAGTCTGTGTGCGTGTCTGTGAGTCTATGTGGGTGGCTGTGAGTTTATGTGCGTGTCTATGAGTCTGTGTGCCTGCGTGTCTGTGAGTCTGTGTGTGTGTCTGTCTGTCACTCTGTGTGTGTGTCTGTCTGTGAGTCTGTGTGTCTGTGAGTCTGTGTGCATGCCTGTTTGTGAGTCTGTGTGCGTGCTTGTCTGTGAGTCTGTGTGGGTGTCTGTGAGTCTGTGTGTGCATGTCTGTGAGTCTGTGTGCATGCGTGCCTGCCTGAGTCTGGGTGTGTGTCTGTCTGTGAGTCTGTGTGTCTGTGAGTCTGTGTGGATGTCTGTGAGTCTGTGTGCGTGCCTGCCTGTGAGTCTGTGTGCGTGCCTGCCTGTGAGTCTGTGTGCGTGCCTGCCTGTGAGTCTGTGTGTGTGCCTGCCTGTGAGTCTGTGTGCGTGCCTGCCTGTGAGTCTGTGTGTGTGCCTGCCTGTGAGTCTGTGTGCGTGCCTGCCTGTGAGTCTGTGTGCGTGCCTGCCTGTGAGTCTGTGTGCGTGCCTGCCTGTGAGTCTGTGTGCGTGCCTGTCTGTGAGTCTGTGTGCGTGCCTGTCTGTGAGTCTGTGTGCGTGCCTGTCTGTGAGTCTGTGTGCGTGCCTGCCTGTGAGTCTGTGTGCGTGCCTGTCTGTGAGTCTGTGTGCGTGCCTGTCTGTGAGTCTGTGTGCGTGCCTGCCTGTGAGTCTGTGTGCGTGCCTGTCTGTGAGTCTGTGTGCGTGCCTGTCTGTGAGTCTGTGTGCGTGCCTGCCTGTGAGTCTGTGTGCGTGCCTGTCTGTGAGTCTGTGTGCGTGCCTGTCTGTGAGTCTGTGTGCGTGCCTGCCTGTGAGTCTGTGTGCGTGCCTGTCTGTGAGTCTGTGTGCGTGCCTGTCTGTGAGTCTGTGTGCGTGCCTGCCTGTGAGTCTGTGTGCGTGCCTGTCTGTGAGTCTGTGTGCGTGCCTGTCTGTGAGTCTGTGTGCGTGCCTGCCTGTGAGTCTGTGTGCGTGCCTGTCTGTGAGTCTGTGTGCGTGCCTGTCTGTGAGTCTGTGTGCGTGCCTGCCTGTGAGTCTGTGTGCGTGCCTGTCTGTGAGTCTGTGTGCGTGCCTGTCTGTGAGTCTGTGTGCGTGCCTGCCTGTGAGTCTGTGTGCGTGCCTGTCTGTGAGTCTGTGTGCGTGCCTGTCTGTGAGTCTGTGTGCGTGCCTGCCTGTGAGTCTGTGTGCGTGCCTGTCTGTGAGTCTGTGTGCGTGCCTGTCTGTGAGTCTGTGTGCGTGCCTGCCTGTGAGTCTGTGTGCGTGCCTGTCTGTGAGTCTGTGTGCGTGCCTGTCTGTGAGTCTGTGTGCGTGCCTGCCTGTGAGTCTGTGTGCGTGCCTGTCTGTGAGTCTGTGTGCGTGCCTGTCTGTGAGTCTGTGTGCGTGCCTGTCTGTGAGTCTGTGTCTGTGAGTCTGTGTGCATGCCTGCCTGTGAGTCTGTGTGCGTGCCTGCCTGTGAGTCTCTGTGCGTGCCCGTCTGTGAGTCTGTGTGCGTGCTTGTCTTTGAGTCTGTGTGCGTGCCTGCCTGTGAGTCTGTGTGCGTGCCTGTCTGTGAGTTTGTGTGCCTGCGTGTCTGTGAGCGTGCCTGTCTGTGAGTCTGTGTGCCTGCGTGTCTGTGAGTCTGTGTGCGTATGTGTGTTCAGTCCTTAACAACATATTGCCAAGTGGCCAGGGTGTCCGGGGTTGTTTCCACTTTGCAGGTCAGCGTGTGTAAGTTTGAATAGCAGCCCAGAGTCTGCAAGGTGGGTGCTGGTTTCTGCTGACCTGGGATCAAATCCCATCTTGGGCACTCAGTTGCTGTGTGACCCTGGGTGGCTTACTTGACCCCTCTGTGCCTCCTCTAGAAAGTGGAGATCGCAGTCATACAACCACGGAGCGTGGTGGCAGGAGCTAAATGAGGTTGGGCACGCTAAGTGATTGCAGAGGGCCCTGATGTCAGAGTGCCTGGGAAATGGAGCCCTTGTTACCTGAGGATTCTCCAGATATTCTGGCCCTGGCAGGTAACCACCCCCCCGCCACCCTAATAGATATGCATCGTTATCCATTTGCCGAAACCTGTAGAATATACAACACAGAGAGTGAACCTTAATGTAAACTATGGACTTTGGTAGTGATAACATGTCAGTGTAGCTGCTGTAACAAATGTGCCACTCTGGTGTGGGGTCTCAGTACTGGGAAAGGCCTTGCATGGCAGGTGGGGGAACAGGTAGTTAGGAGGCCTCTCTATATTTTCCATTCCATTTTGTTGCGAATCTAAGGGAAGTCTCTCAGTTGTGTCCAACTCTTCGCGACCCCATGGACTGCAGCCCACCAGGCTCCTCCATCCATGGGATTTTCCAGGCAAGAGTACTGGAGTGGGCTGCCATTGCTTTCTCCAATGGCTAGTGGCTAGTGTAAGTCCCTGTGAATCTAATATGGTTCTAAAAAAGAAAATCTACTTAAAAAGGAAAAAATACAGGTAAATAAAGACTACTTTGGCTTCCCAGGTCTCTTGGATGGTAAAGAAGCTGAGTGCTGTGCAGGAGACCTGGGTTCGATCCTTGGGTCAGGAAGATCTCCTGGAGGAGGGCATGGCAACCCACTCCAGTATTCTTGCTTCAAGAATTCCATGGACAGAGGATACAAATAGACACAACTGAGCGACTTACAAACCACCCCCCCCACACACACACACAAATGCACAAAGGCTACTTTTTAAAAAAAAGGACCCAGACAATCTCTTGAGAAATAAGCAAATGTCCTAGTTTATTAAATTCCTTTCATTTATTCATTCAATAAATATTTCTTGAATTTGCCATCTCTTCTTTAGTGAGGTGTCTGTTCAGATTTTTTTTCCCTACTTTTAGTTGGCAAAATAAACTTGTTTTCTCATTGCTGAGTTTTAAGAGCTCTTTATATATTTCGTAGGTTAGTCCTTGATCAGATAAGGACTCTTGAAAAAATATGAGGGTTTACCCTGTGCTGAGTGCTCTTCTAGGGAGCGAACAAAGCAGAAACCAGCCTGCCCGCCTGGAACTTACATTCTAAGTAACCCACCACAGGACAACTTGTGATAAATGCTGTGGGGACAAATTAAACAGACTAAAGGGGGAAGGAGAGAACACGGGCTGCTATTTATAAGAATGGTCAGAGAAGTCCCCTCTAATAGGGCAGCATGTGAGAACAACCCAGAAGGAAGTGAACAGGCCATGAAGCTGAGGGAGCAGGAGGGCTCCAGGGAGAGGCAGGGTGAGAGCAAGGGCCCTGGGGAAGGAAAGGTGCCAGCCCGTTTGAAGAAGAGCAGGAGGTCAGGGTGGGGGAGTCGGACTGGGAGAGGGCAGGGGCTGGTCACTAAGAGCCCTGTAGGCCCCTGGGAAGGACTTGGCCTTTGGCGTGTGCATCCATTTCCTGTAACCATTGTAACAAGTTCCACAAACTCAGCGGCTTAAAACAACAGAATTTAGCCTCTGACGGTTCTGAACCCTAGAAGTCAGACGCCCAGGTGTCGGGAGGGCTGTGCCCTCTGTAGGCTCCAGGAGAGGCTCCTGGCTGCTCCCCCAAGCTCCGGGCACTCCTTGTGGTCCTTGGCTGGTGGCCGATCACTCCAGTCCCTGCCTTCATCTCCACGTGGCCTCCCTTCTCTCCATCTCTCTTTTCCTGTGTGTCTCTCATCAGGACGTTTGTCACTGGATGTGGGTCCCTCCTGCATAACCCAGGATGATCTCGTCCTGAATTTCGTTGTATCTGCCGAGACTGTTTCCGACGGCATGGTGGTCTGACAGCAGCCACTTCCGGGAGGCTGTGTGCTCTACAGCCCACCTGGAGTAGGTTCAGGAGAAAATGGGAGGGACGGCAGGTGTGGGCCGTGCTTTTCACAGGCTTTGTTAGAAAGGGAAGCGGGGAAGGGAGGCAACAGCTAGAGAAGGATGGGAGGGTAATTTTTAATTTTTTTGACAGAGCAGCTTGGTTTGGGGAATCTTAGTTCCCTCGGCAGTGAGAGAGCAGGGTCTTAACCACTGGACTGCCAGGGACTTCCCAACAGAGGACTTTTTAATATGATTTTTTATGAAGAAGAGAAGGAGGCATACACAGAGCAATGGTGATGTGAAGATGGAGGAAGAAATCGGGATGCTGGCAGCCACCGAAATTCGTAAGAGGCACGGCGGGACCCTCTTTAGTAGGGGCCATCTCAGGCAAACTGGCACATATGGCCACCCTATCTTTTCTTCTCTTTTTGGTGACACCATGTGTCCTGTGGTTCTCCTAGTCCCCCGATCAGGGATGGAACCTACACCCCCTGTGTTGGAAGCACAGACTCCTCACCAGCGACTGCAAGGGAGGACCCTACGCAAGGGAGGACTCTCTCCAACAGCCCTCAGCAAGCACAGACCTGCTGATACTTTGATTTTGGGCTCCAGGACACAAATTTTGAACTTCTGGTTTCCAAAATGTGAGATAATTTTTTGTTGTTTAAGCCACCAATTCTGTGGCTACCCCACACTCTGGTATTCTTGCCTGGCGAATTCCATGGACAGAGGAGCCTGGCGTGCTACAGTCCGTGGGGTCACAAAGAGTTTGACACAACTGAGTGACGTTTCACCTCACTTTCACTGTGGTCATCTGTGACAGCAGCCATAAGATACAAACATACTAAGTACATCCTTAAAACATACATCTACGCACATTTGTGACTATATCTGTAGGAAAAAATCACCACAAGTGGAATTATGAGGTCAAAGGATATGTATACTTTAGAATCTGGTATATATTTACCAGGGATTCCCTTGTGACTTAGACAGTAAAGAATCTGCCTGCAATACAGGAGATCCAGGTTCGATCCCTGGGTCGGGAAGATCCCTGGAAAAGAAAATGGCAACCCACTCTAGTATTCTTGCCTGGTGAATTCCATGGACAGAGGAGCCTGGCGGGCTACAGTCCATGGGGTCGCAAAGAGTCAGACATGACTGAGTGACTAACACAGATATATTTACCAAAATGCCCTGCATCAGCATGGCTCTAATTTCAAATGATGCCTATTGATGCCTATCCCCGCCCAGAGNCCATGGACAGAGGAGCCTGGCGGGCTACAGTCCATGGGGTCGCAAAGAGTCAGACATGACTGAGTGACTAACACAGATATATTTACCAAAATGCCCTGCATCAGCATGGCTCTAATTTCAAATGATGCCTATTGATGCCTATCCCCGCCCAGAGGGTGCTTCCCAACCCCCACCTGGCCTCCTGCACGCACATTTCATTGACACGTGAAATTATAAGTCTACTTCTGGCTGTCGGAATGTGAGCGGAAGTGAGGTGCCACCTCCAGGGAAAGTGAGGAGACACTGTGTTTTCCGCTTTCTCTTTTCATCTCCACCAGCCAGAAGCCCCTTCAAGGTCCTGGGAAACCCAGCAGAGCCCACTAGATGGGAGGAACCCATCGCTGAGTCACTGAACCGCCACCGGAGAAACACTGTCCACCAACCAGAAAGATCCGCAGGACTCTTACACAAGTGAGCAGTATATTTCTATTGTACCCAGCCTCTGGAAGGTTGCCTTTTGTCACGTTACCCTAACTAACATGCTGTGACACTATTTTTTAAATACAAACATCAGATCTCCTGTGTCTCTTGCATTGGCGGGTGGGTTCTTTACCACTAGGGCCACCTGGGAAGCCCTAAAGAGAAGAGATACTTCTGATGCCAAATTCATTACGTGGAAAGAGAAGACTGAAAATAGGTCGGCCCCATAGACTGGGGCCCGCCAGCCTCCTCGGTCCATAGGATTCCCCAGGCAGGAATACTGGGATGGATTGCCATTCCCTTCTCCAGAGGAACTTCCCAAGCCAGAGATCGAACCCCGGTCTCCTGCCTTGCAGGCAGATTCTTTACCATTTGAGCTACAGGGAAGTCTCCTGGAAGATAGGGACTATTCCATAGTGAGAGATCAGTGGGATGGGTGATGCTGTGGGGAGTATGAGGCTGTGGAGGAGGTGGGGGTTCCCGCCAGAGTGGTGTCCTGGGTGGGGAACAAAGCCCAGGGTGGCCTCGGGGGAGCCTGGACAGTCTATCCACTGCAGTGGGGGTGGGGGGGTGTCTGTTTTCTCTGTGACCTGGGGCGTAAGACACGATGGGGCGGAGGCCAGGGAGCTGCTGAGAGAGGAGGCGTGATGCAGCTGCGGAGGGGGAGACTCTAAGGACCCGGGGCGCCCCCGTGACCGTGATTCTGGGATTCTCCCCGCCATGCTGCTGTAATGCTGGTTTTAACGACGGTTGGGGGTTTTGCCAAATGAATGGGCCCCAAGGAGAGAGAGTGTGGGTGCTGGCTGGACCTGCCGGGGTGGTTTCACGTGCCCTGAGGTCTGTAGGGGGGTGCTCAGATGGGGGGTGCCAAGGGGGGCTAACAGAGCCATCTGAAGACCCCGAGGGGTGATGAGGTGTCAGAGGCAGGGCTCTGAGGGGGGAAGGAGGGTTATGATCTAGAACGACCTGGGGGAACATCGACCTGTAGCTATCTGGAAATCGGGGTGTCAGGGAGAAACTGGCCCCCACTTCACAGCCGTGCAGAGAGCATGCTCATGGGAGAGCCAGGCTTTCTCTCTTTTATTCTGTTTTCTTTCTCTTTTGATTTGAGCTTATGTGAAAGAATCCGCAAATACTCATTTAATCCACGCGTGATCGCCAACATTTTTTTAAGGAACTCTGTAAATACTAGTTATAGCTTTTAATCTTGATTACTCTGATGAACATATTATTGTGTATATTTTATTCTGCACATTACAGAATTTGTGTGTTCTGACTCAGGCTTCCGATGCGATGCAAGGAAGGAGACGGCCTCCCTGGTGGCTCACATGGTGAAGCGTCTGCCTGCAGTGCGGGAGACCTGGGATCGATCCCTGGGTTGGGAAGATCCCTTGGAGAAGGAAATGGCAACCCACTCCGGTACTTTTGCCTGGAAAATTCCATGGACAGAGGAGCCTGGTAGGCTATGGTCCATGGAGCTGCAAAGAGCCGGACACGACTGAGCGACTTCACTTTCACAAGGAAGGGGACATTGAAGGGGAGGCTGAGTGTACAAGGGGTTTTGCGAATGTTCCACAGGCTCTCGAGAGCCTAATGGAAGGATGTCGGGTCAGCATGAGAGAAGGCTGCCTACTCTGTGGCTCCTTGGGACCATCTAAAATGGGAATAAAGGACATGATGGGACCACCCAGGATGGTCCCCAAGCAGATTATGGGGCCCTGGACACTCTACATTCTAGTGAAGTTCCTCATTCGACAACTGCCTTTTTTTTTTAATTGGAGGATAATTACCTTACAATATTGTGTTGGTTTCTGCCATGCCGTAACATGAATCAGCCACCGGTATACATATGTCCCCTCCCTCTGAGCCTCCCTCCCACCTCCCACCCCTCTAGGTTGTCACAGAGCCCTGGGTTTGAGCTCCCTGCGCCACACAGCAAATTCCCACCGGCTGTCTGTTTTACACGTGGTAAGCTATGCGTTTCCATGAGACCCTTCTGAATTGTGCCTCCCTCTGCTGCCCCCGCTGTGGCCACAAGTCTGTCCTCTACATCTGCATCTCCACTGCTGCTCTGCAAACAGAAGCCTCTGTACCATCTTTCCAGACTCCACATATATGCATCGATATGCCATATTTTTCTCTTTCTGACTTTCTTGACTCTGTATAATAGGCTCTAGGTTCATCCTCCCCATTCAGTTCAGTTCAGTCAATCAGTCGTGTCCGACTTTTTATGACCCCATGGACTGCAGCACTCTAGGCCTCCCTGTCCATCACCAACTCCGGAGGTCACTCAAACGAATGTCCGTGGAGTCGGTGATGCCGTCCAAAACATCTCATCCTCTGTCGTTCCCTTCTCCTCCTGCTTTCAATCTATCCCAGCATCAGGGTCTTTTCCAAGGAGTCAGTTCTTCCCATCAGGTGGCCAAAGGATTGGAGTTTCAGCTTCAGCATCAGTCCTTCCAATGAGTATTCAGGACTGATTTTCTTTAGAATGGACTGGTTGGATCTCCTTGCAGTCCAAGGGACTCTCAGGAGTCTTCTCCAACACCACACTTCAAAAGCATCAATTCTTCAGCACTCAGCTTTCTTCACAGTATTCTTCCCATCAGGTGGCCAAAGGATTGGAGTTTCAGCTTCAGCATCAGTCCTTCCAATGAGTATTCAGGACTGATTTTCTTTAGAATGGACTGGTTGGATCTCCTTGCAGTCCAAGGGACTCTCAGGAGTCTTCTCCAACACCACACTTCAAAAGCATCAATTCTTCAGCACTCAGCTTTCTTCACAGTCCAACTCTCACATCCATACATGACTACTGGAAAAACCTTAGCCTTGACTAGATGACCTTTGTTGGCAAAGTAATGTCTCTGCTTTTTAATATGCTGTCTAGGTTGGTCATAGCTTTTCTTCTAAAGAGCAAGCATCTTTTAATTTCATGGCTACAGTCACCATCTGCAGTGATTTTGGAGTCCCCAAAAATAAAGTCTCTCACTGTTTTCACTGTTTTCCCATCTATTTACCATGAAATGGTGGGACCAGATGCCATGATCTTAGTTTTCCAAATGTTGAGTTTTAAGCCAACCTTTTCACTCTCCTCTTTCACTTTCATCAGGGGGCTCTTTAGTTCTTCTTTGCTTTCCCATTAGAACTGTTTCAAATGTGTTCCATTTTATGGCTGAGTAATATTCCATCATATATATGTACCATAACTTCTTTATCCATTCACCTGTCGATGGACATCTAGGTTGCTTTCATGTCCTAGCTAGTGTAAATAGTGCTGCAATGAATATTGTGGTACCTGTGTTTTTCAATTATGGTTTCTTCAGGGTATATGCCCAGTAGTGGGATTGCTGGGTCGTATTGCAGTTTTAGTCCTAGTTGTTGTTGGTTGTTTTTTTTTTTTTCTGACAATTTTCTATTAAAATTTGACCTGTAGCAGGCACTACAAGAGAGACCCCAGCTGGACCCAAACTTGACATCTTTCCTGCGGAGCCTGCGTTCTGAGATTGAAGCTATGATATGCCAGATCTGTCCCTCTGTCCAGGAGAACTCAGTTATCATTTGGTTCTGGCAGGTTTGACTGTCCTGAAATCGCACCTCCTGAAACTGTGAACAAATAACTGAGATTCTGAAACTCTTTCTCTGTGCCATGTTAAGTGCTTTTAAAGGGAGTATTTGTTTTCATCTTCATGACAGCCCTATGGAATTAGGTGTATTATCATTCCCATTTTAAGATGAGGACCTTGAGGCAGACAAAGGTAAAGCAGCTTGTTTGGATTTGAGAGCCAGCAAGTGGTGGTGTCAGGATTTGAACATGGAGCCCATGGTCTTCACCCAGGCTCCTCTGCCTGCTACCATCACAAGCAAGTGCCAGAAAAGCCTAATCCGAAATCTCTATAGATCAGGGGTGCTGCTCAATCACCCCAGCTCTGGAGTTAAAAGATTTTTCTTTCTATTTCAAACTTACTCCCCATCCGCCCTCTATAGTCACCCACTCCGTGATCAGGTCTCACTGGCCCTTCTCTCTCATTTAAATGGCCAAATGCCGCTTACCGTGGCGACTTACCGTTTCAAAACTGCCAAGGGAATTCCCTGGCAATCCAGTGGTTAGGACTCCACGTTTCCACTTCGGGGAACCCAGGTTCAAACCTTGGCTGAGGAACTAGGATCCTGCAAGCTGTGAAGTGTGGCCAAAACAAACATACAACAACAACAGCAACAACAACAAAAAAACATGTGGCAGAAAACGCTTAGTGGAGGAAAAAGAGAAGTTGCTAGAGTAGACGTTGATTCAGGAGCAGTAAGACATTCCCACATTTGTCTATCTGACAATGCCTCGCTGCAGCTTCTGGCTCGGGGCTTCTTTTGAGCTTGGAACTCAGGGAAGACTCTTTGAAGTGTTCCTCTGTTTTCCTTTGTCAGACGCGTGCCCTTCTGTCTTTCAACACAGCAGCACAATGCATTGGCTCAGTGGATCTCAATTTTCCAGAGCCGGAGGCAACCTCATCAGTTCCTACTCTGATTTCTCTTGTTTACATTGCTAAGCGTTGCAGGAATGAGGCCATCAGGCTGTGAGAGGAAGATGACACGGGTTGTGTTGCTATACCAATTAGACCGGGTTCACTTACAAGTAACTTTGTCCTGAAAATAGTGACTTAATGTATACAGAAGAACAGAAATATCCATTCCTGCATGGTATGGTGGCCCATGATGTTACAGACCCAGGCTCCTTCTATCTCATTGCTTTAATACACGTGGCTTTCCTTTCCAAGGTCATCTCATAGTCCAGTATGACTGCTAGAGCTCCAGCCATTACCTCTGCATTCTGGGAGACAGAAAAGAAAAGAGGAAGAAGTCACTTTTAAAGAGACAGTGATATCTCCACCCCTTCACTTTAATTTCTTTGTCCAAAGCTTTATTATCTGGCTACCCCTGGATGTAGACAATACTAGGGGATGTAGTGTTTTACTTGGCAGCAGTGTATCCAGTTTAAAAAAAAATAGTGCTCTTTTGCTAGGAGAAAAGGTAAGAATTGCTATTTGGAGGCACACAGCAGACTTTGTTATAGTTCAGTTCAGTTCAGTCGCTCAGTCGTGTCTGACTCTTTGTGACTCCATGAATCACAGCATGCCAGGCCTCCCTGTCCATCAACAAATCCAGGAGTTTACTCAAACTCAGATGGTAAAGCGTCTGTCTACAATGCAGGAGACCCGGGTTCGATCCCTGGGTTGGGAAGATCCCCTGGAGAAGGAAACGGCAATCCACTCCAGGACTATTGCCTGGAAAATCCCATGGACAGAAGAGCCTAGTAGGCTACAGTCCATGGGGTCGCAAAGAGTCGGACACGACTGAGCGACTTCACTTCACTTCACTTCATGTCCATCAAGTCGGTGATGCCATCCAGACATCTCACCCTCTGTTGTCCCCTTCTCCTCCTGCCCCCAATCCCTCTCAGCATCAGGGTCTTTTCCAATGAGTTTTTTCCTTTGTATGAGGTGGCCAAAGTATTGGAGTTTCAGCTTCAGCATCAGTCCTTCCAATGAACACCCAGGTCTGATCTCCTTTAGGATGGACTGGTTGGACCTCCTTGCAGTCCAAGGGACTCTCAAGTCTTCTCCAACATCATGATTCAAAAGTATCAATTCTTCAGGGCTCAGCTTTCTTCACAGTTCAACTCTCGCATCCATACATGACCACTGGAAAAACCATAGCCTTGACTAGATGGCAAAGTAATGTCTCTGTTTTTTAATATGCTATCTAGGTTGGTCAAAGCTTTCCTTCCAAGGAGTAAGCATCTTTTAATTTCACGGGTGCAATCACCATCTGCAGTGATTTTGGAGCCCCCCAAAAATAAAGTCTGACACTGTTTCCACTGTTTCCTCATCGATTTCCCATGAAGTCATGGGACCAGATGCCATGATCTTTGTTTTCTGAATGTTGAGCTTTAAGCCAACTTTTTCACTCTCCTCTTTCACTTTCATCAAGAGGCTTTTTAGTTCTTCTTCACTTTCTGCCATAAGGGTGGTGTCATCTGCATATCTGAGGTTACTGATATTTCTCTCGACAATCTTGATTCGAGCTTGTGCTTCCTCCAGCCCAGCATTTCTCATGATGTACTCTGCATATAAGTTAAATAAGCAGGGTGACAATATGCAGCCTTGACGTACTCCTTTTCTTATTTGGAACCAGTCTGTTGTTCCATGTGCAGTTCTAACTGTTGCTTCCTGACCTGCATATAGGTTTCTCAAGAGGCAGGTCAGGTGGTCTGGTATTCCCATCTCTTTCAGAATTTTCCAGTTTCTTGTAATCCACACAGTCAAAGGCTTTGGCATAGTCAATAAAGCAGAAACAGATGTTTTTCTGGAACTCTCTTGCTTTTTCGATGATCCAGAGGATGTTGGCAATTTGATCTCTGGTTCCTCTGCCTTTTCTAAAACCAGCTTGAGAATGTTTTTGGTTATAGGTAAATATTTATAAAATCAAGAAACTGTAAGACTTAAAAATATAAAAATTCTTGAGTTCCTCCTTTTTCTTCAAATTATCGATTCCTCTAGTCAGTTCAATCACTCAATTGTGTCTGACTCTTTGTGATCCCATGGACTGCAGCACGCCAGGCTTTCCTTTGCATCACTAACTCCAGGAGTCTGCTCAAACTCATGTCCATTAAGTCGGTGATGCAATCCAGCCATCTCATCCTCTGTCGCCCCCTTCTCCTTCCACCTCCAATCTTTCCCAGCATTAGGGTCTTTTTCAATGAGTCAGTTCTTCGCATGAGGTGGCCAAAATATTGAAGTTTCAGCTTCAGCATCAGTCCTTCCAATGAATATTTAGGATTGATTTCCTTTAGGATAGACTGGTTGAATCTCCTTGCAGTCCAAGTGGCTCTCAAGAGTCTTCTCCAACACCACAGTTCAAAAGCATCAATTCTTCAGCACTCAGGTTTCTTTACAGTTCAGCTCTCACATTCATACATTACTACTGCAAAAGCCATAGCTTTGACTAGATGGACCTTTGCTGGCAAACTAATATCTCTGCTTTTGAATATGCTATCTAAGTTTGTCATAGCTTTTTTTCCAAGGAGCAAATGTCTTTTGATTTTATGCCTGTAGTCACCACCTGCAGTGATTTTTGAGCCCCCCAAAATAAAGTCTCTCACTGTTTCCATTGTTTATTCATCTATTTGCCATAAAGTGATGGAACTAGGTGCTATGAACTTAGTTTTCTGAATGTTGAGTTTTAAGTCAACTTTTTCACTCTCCTCTTTCACGTTCATCAAGAAGCTGTTTAGTTCTTCTTCACTTTCTGCCATAAGGGTGGTGTCATCTGCATATCTGAGGTTATTGATATTTCTCCCAGCAATCTTGATTCCAGCTTGTGCTTCATCCAGCCTGGCATTTCTCCTGGTGTACTGTGCATATAAGCCTATTTCTTCAGTTTATAATACATACGTACATCCATGCTCCTTATAACACCTTCAGCTCAAAGATCGCAGAGCGACTGCAGACACAAAGTTGCTGCTCTCTTATTTTTCATTGAGAAACATGATATTTAGGGATATCAAGCCGTTTTTCTCAGAATTACAACATCAGAGGACCAAAGGACCCTTACCAAGATAATCAAATCCATTCTCTTTGCTTCTAAAGTATGCATTGAATTATTGAGCTAAAACAGGATTATATCTAAATCCTCATTGGTTACAAGGGCTCTTGGGGAAGGAGATCGTAAATGACCCCATTTTAGTAGCATTTACTGTGCATAAATGTTCCCTGATATTTATTCTATATCCTTCACACTATAATTTAAGCCTATTTGGTCTCACTCCTTCCTCACCTCCCAGAATACTCTCAATTTTGAATGGCTTTTAAACTTTTTCACACACAAAAATCTCGTCTCTATAACAAGATCATCAAAACAATTACTTTGCTTGACATTGGTTCAGTTTGCCCCAGAGTGCAGGTTCAAGGATGTGTCAGCTAGCTAATGGACTGCAGTGTTAGAATCTATTTCGAGTAGAGAAAGTGAGTGATTGAGTGATGCTCACATGATATTGGGGCATAAGGAGATGTAATAATAACAATAATAACAACATGAAGAAGAAGCAGAAGAAGAAAAGTTAATCTCTACTGAGTTCTTGTTATGTGTCAAACAATCTTCTAAGCCCTTTTACATATTTTAACTTGGTTAATTTTCACAATGACTCTGTGGGTTGGCATTATTATTAGCCTATCCTAAAAAAAGAAAGCTGATGTACAGAAATGTTAAATGTCCAGGAACATGTGTCAATAAGTTGCAGTGCTGACGTTCAAATCCTGGAACCCATGTTCCTAACCTCTAAACTACAGCTTCTGTTGGGGAGGGGACAGGGACTTTAATAGGAAGTGTCCAGGAAATGGCATATGGTGGTTCTGGTTTCAGTTCTCACTGCAAGAAGAAGTGACTGTTGCTTGCGACAGCAAACAGAAGACCACTGCTCTCCCAAAGGAAACACAGCTGCCAGGGAGAAGACACATACAGACACAGAATATAGTGCACCAAAGCCATGGTCAGCATTGGAGGGTGAGCAGAACTTTATGAAGAATTTCATCAATAAAGAGTAGCTGTGGCATGAATAGTGACCTTGACTAAGAAATAAGGACCCGGCAGAAGAAAGGAATGGACGTTCCAGCCCAAACCAGACACCACATTGTGCAAATAAATGCATACACACAGAAAAGCATCAGACAAGATCAGATCTGTTTCCATAGCCCTTGGCCATGTAGACAAGTCTTATGACTAGTTGCTTAGTAGAACACGTTGACTGACTTCTATACATCATCATTTATAACCAAAAAACTAAAGTCCATAAGATTCTTATTTAAGAGTGTGTGTGCTTTCATTTTAGGTAAATTTTTTTCATCATCTAACAAAAGCTCCAAGTCAAAAGAGTAATTCTTTATTTTGCTAGATATGAGTTCATCATTGGAAGAGTAGAATGAACATACGTTCTAACTGCAGAATTCTTTTATTGTTAATAAGGTTTCCAAGCTACCTGCTACAGATACACAATATATGTTAGTATTATCACCTGGTGTTAAGCTTGAAATGGAAGTTTCAACAATTTCCCCAACTAACTAAATAAACATGCATGTACATACACACATATAACCACACACACATATATACAACCATACATACATACAACCATACACTATATAGCCATACATTTTCCTCCAACACACTGACCTCTCTCATTCTTATCTCCTTAGTTGATTGTCAGACTCTTCCCATGGTCCTGTCCCACTATAATGAATAGATACTATTTTACAATTTTTCCATTGTTTTCTGCAGATGCAAAATGATGCTAAGTCATCCGCACCCCTTCAGCTTGCTCTTGTTGCTTTGGCCAGGAATGACCTTCCAATTTCCAGGTTTATGCAAATCCAGTTATTCTTTAAGTCAAAATTTCTCCAGTGATGTTCTCTATAAACGCCAATCATTCCCATCTCTGACCTCCTTTGGTATCTCTTGTGAGTGACACTTATCGGTCAAATGGCAGTCTGCACATTGCTCTGTTTCATGTATGTAAGACTTGTCTGACAAATCAATCATATACTTATTAGACCTAGCAACTGACTCTTAAACTTCTTGCCCTTGCACATGTCCTGGGACAAGGCAGATACATAGCTGACTCTCAATGCACAATTGTTGGAGATAAAATGAATTGAAAGTACTAAATTGTTCTTTTTCAGACTAACTGACGTCAATAAGTAAAGTATTTTTGAAGGACTGTTTCCCCACTGTGTTCCAGAAGGACCTGTGGGGCATGCTATATATCAAAAAGAGTCAGAATTCCCTTTAAATGCACTGAATGTTCAATGAGATCAACTGAGTATGTCCTCTTCTTTCCACATGCTTTTTAATCGGGGTAATTTATGCACCTATAATGTTGGACAAAAAAGCACTTCACTGGAAAAGAAATAGAGGGGGACAGTCTGATTATTATAGAAGCATGCAATCATTTGAAAATAAACATATTTTTATGACATTTCTATAGCTGAATATTCCCACATGGAGTTAATGGTTAAATCATGAAAGTTTGAGTCTGCTATGTTCAGAAACTGGTGCAATTCTGTTTTATTGGCATTGGTATTTGTGCAGGCAGCCTGAATGGATTAATGAGAAATAATGAGCATAAAATATAAGATCTACCCATGGGTTAAACTCAGTGATCCTAGGCCACAATGGTATTTCCCAACCTCAAACATGCTAATCCACTTTGAGAACTGCAATACCTGTGAGTCCATCAACTATGCAGTTACCTAAAACATTTTTCAACTAATGTGTTCTTTTTGTTTCCTAAATCACCTCCTGATATGATAAGTTTAGTAACACGAATATCACCAGCAGATAACATTTAGGAAATACAATAGACCTATAATTATCTCTGTTAAAATCCTTACAACAACCCTGTGTAGAGGGTACTATTACTACTCTCTATTAGTCATTCTTTGGACTTTATCTTTTCTTTCTTCAGTTTTCAGTATTTTGAGTGAACTTTTAGATGATTTCTAACCCTCAGCGATACATTATTTCATTTGCATGTCTATGGTTACTTTTCAGTCCTTTATGTGCTTCTTAAAAAGGCAGGCTAAAAGGAGAATGATGTTAAAATCACATTTAGAGAGAGATGTTGTTTATCATTGTATGGAAAAGTATAAGGACTCAAAACTATTTTTCACATGTTCAACACTGTGTTGGCTCCTTCAACCTCTAGTTTTATTGAGATAAAATTGAAATAACTTTGTATTAGTTTAAGACATACAACGTAATTATTTGACATATGTACATATTGTGACATGATCACCACAGTAAGTTTAGTTAACATCAATCACTACACATAGTTACACACTGATTTTTTTCTTGTGGCTTTTTAAAAAATTCAGGGACACACACTTACCACTGACCTTAAGCAGCAATGACTACCACAACCTAGTCTAAAATAAGTGCTCACTAATTATATGTGAAACAAGAAAGAATGAGGTAAATAAATATTTTCTGTTTCCTTTGCTTGAGCCCTCCATTAGTCATTCACAACCATTCATTCCATAATTGTAACTGAACCGTGAGACTCTACCCCTCAGGCCTCACATTATTTCTGAACTCAGTGAATGACACACCATCTTTTCAGTTTTTCAGACCAGAAATCCAGGGGCCTTCCTTGATACCTCTCCTTTCTTTGTCTCTCTGTCCTTCTATCGTTTTGCCTTTTAGATTTCTCTTGAATCATTCCACTTACCCACAAACCAGCTTCCCAGATAGCCCGCCCACATCTCCTCCTTCTTCTTCCTCCCCATCCCAATTCAACAGGTAGAATATCTATTTTAAAAACAAATCTGATTGTGTTACCCTTCCCACTGGCTTAAAGTACTCAGTAGTTTCTGTTTGACCTTAAGATAAAAGTGAAACCTCTCAGTTGGTCTTAGAACTCCCTGCCTTGCTTAGGTTCCTATCCCATCTTGCATGGATGACTCTATTCTCTCTTTATGACAACCACCCCAGCCTGCTTGCCTTTCTTCCTATGTGTCCTGCTTCCTCCCTTGCACATGAATTTCCTGCACAGTCTTCCCTCCTTTCTTCACTCAAAGAGCATCCTTCAGAAGTTAGTTTTATTTAAGGTCCTCTTCCTTGACAACTCTGACTATGTCATATCCTCCTACATTCATTCATTCATTCATTCAAATAATTCAAGAAATATCTATCGAGCAACTTCTTTGTGCCAGGCTCTGTGCCAAGGGCTGCAATACAACAGGAAGCAAGGCACGTGTGGTTCTTAATCTTGCTGTCCAAATAGAAATCAGAGCGCGAGTCTGTCTTCTTTCACAGGACTTATTGCAAGCACAATTTAATGTCTATTTTTATTATTAGGCTTGCATCTGTTTCCTGTATAGACTGTAGTCTCCATGCTGGCAAGAATTTTTCCCCACTGTTTTGTTTCTAGAATCCAGCATCCTACTTGAAATATAATATGCACTCAATGAATATATGTTGGTTGAAATAATTTTAGAAATGTAAATCTAAATACTCACATTAAAATGTATCTAACACATATACACTTCCTAAATCTTAAAATATTTATTTTTTCTTAGTCTTGTCATTTCATAAATTGTGGTTTTATGTCAGTCACATTTTTGTTAATTTATTTTTGTTTATTTCATTAATTTAATTTTGTATTAATTTAGTTTAGAATGATTATCACTTACTGATCAAAGCTAAGTCATTTCTATCTATAATCTCCCCAGACATTAAATGATAATATCTTTGGGGAAAGAGAGTGGAAGTATCTGGGAACTTTATTTCCAGGGTAGCAGTACCCATTGGGAACTTCCCTGGTGGCTCAGATGGTAAAGAAAAAGTCAGTTTTCATTCCAATCCCAAAGAAAGGCAATGCCAGAGAATGCTCAAACTACTGCACAATTGTTATAGTCACTGTTCTGTGTTATAAGAAAGTCTTTCCCTGGTGGCTCAGCTGGTAAAGAATCTGCCTGCAGTGCAGGAGACCCAGGTTCAGTCCCTGGGTTGGCAAGATTCCCTGGAGAAGGAAATAGCAACTCACTCCAGTATTCTTGCCTCCGAATCCCACGGACAGAGGAGCCTGGTGGGCTACAGTCCATGGGGTCAAAAAGAGTCGGACGGGACTGAATGACTAACGCACCTTATAAGGAAGAAGATGAAGGTCATGGGTTCAGCAAGCACTGGGACACATACGTGTGCCTGGTGCTGGGCTCTGGGGACACGCTGAGCTAGAAAATCACATGCGAGCAAAGTGCTCAGAGGAGGTTGGTCTAAGGGTGATTTATGCTTCCCCCGGAACAGCCTGGAGGTGGGACACACGGGGCGCTGCTATTTAAATGGTAAAAATAAGACATTAAATTTGTCTCCCAGCCAATTCAAGTGGGAGTCCACTCTATTTCATCATGCCAGGGATGAGGGCCAGCACTACGGGGTCCCTGTCAGTCTCTCTTTATTCTGACATCCAGCTAATCACTGCAGGATCCTTGACAATGTCAGGGAGCCAAGTTCAGGACTTGGCCCATCTCTCATGAATTCAGACCAGTTATTAGAAGCATGGTCATGCATGGGGCTTCCCTGGTGGTAAAAAATCCGCCTGCCCATGCAGGAGACATGGGTTCGATCCTTGGTTGGGGAAGACTCCACATGCCATGGAAGACTGCACATGCCATGGGTTCCACATGCCACAGGCCCGTGTGCCACAGCTGTTGAGCTGCTGCTCCGGAGCCTGGGAACCATGACTCGTGAGTGCATGTGCCTCAACTCCTAAAGCTCAAGTGCCCTAGAACCCGTGCTGAGCAGCACGCGAAGCCTCTGCAGTGAAGACCCAGCACAGCCAAAAACGAACAAACAAATAAAAAAGAAGTGTCCATGCATAATCCAGCTTCCCCACCCCGAGTAAGCCACCCATGTAGGAGTCTCGGGTCCCCACTGGCCCAGATGTTGCCACTGTGACAATGACAAAAAGTGTCCTTCCTCTAGATGGATGGAGTCCCTGATACATGGCTTGGTCACAGGACAGTGTTTGCGGAAAATAAGAAAAGTTGCTTTCTCTAAGGAGATGCAGGTCCATGCTGAGCCTCAGCTCCCACACAGCCTGGAGCATTTGTGCAGTGCACAGCCTGAGCCGCGGTGAACGGAAGCCCCAGTAAAGAAGAAGGTGACTAGGGCCTGGCATCATGCTTCCTGGCCACCCAGCAAACCATAACGGCTATTTCCCAAGGGTGAGGAGTGCCTTGTACTGCAGCCCCACCGACGTGTGTCTTTCCTCCACCCTGCCACCTGAAACACCAAATTCTTTTAAACGGATGTGAAACGACATCTTTAAGACATTGGATGTCAGGCAAGGAGGGGCAGTGCTTCCCTAACTCCCCTGCCTCTCAGGCAGCATAGGAAAGGGGCAGCCTGGGGGTGGGGGCCCCAGTGGGCCACCTGAGTTGAAGACACAGAGATGAGGGTCTATGGAGACCAAGGGGACCTCAGCTGCAGGGCCAGGGTGTCGGGGATAAGACCCGGGCACAGGGAGGGAGAACCCGGAGGTGAGCAGAAGCCCCCTCGAGAATGTGGTTGAGAGCTCGGCACACCCGAAGCCAGAACCAGAAAACCACGGGAGAGGCCCAGAAGGAGCCGCATCCAGAGCTCTGCGGGGGCTAGGGGTGCCCGTTCCTCCAGCCAGACTGGAAACGCCACGGCCCTCGGGGCGGCTGGCCGCGCACTCGGAGCTGACGAATAATTAGCTCCAGGGAGAAGGTGGAGCTGTGACTTTGGGAGGTTCCGCCCCACGTGTGACCCGCGGCTCCATTTACCACCCTGGGCTGTCTGTGGGATGACCTCCCCACCGGCAGCGCAGCTCCATCCGTCCAGGGAACGCCTGGTCCCCCCACGCCCAGGACTGGAGCCGCGGAGAACAAGCCGGTCCCCCTGACCTCACCCGGCCACCCACGTTCTTGCTGGGAGGCGGCTTGGTCTCCAGCTACTGAAACTCACTCTCAAGACAGCAAGGACTTGGGCTCATGCGTAACTGGGCTGATTGTATCCAAGGAAGTGCCACGTTTCCCACAGCTTTATATAAACTTCCTCTTACTGAATGCATCTGGGTTCACAGGCTGCAGAACTTTTCTTTGAGTTTCTAAACTTGGCAGCTTTTCTCCCTACTCTGTTCCCCAAATATGGGTTCAGCTAGAGCCTGCGCTCTGGGAAGCCGAAGGTCTGGCCACTGTACCCAACTCAGCCTTGTGACGGGTGCAGTGAGATGGGTAGGGCTGGGCAATGAGGCAGGGGTCAGATAGCAATGGTGGGGGGTGGGTAGCTGCCAAGAAGGGCCACCCCTGGAGGCAGGGGTGGGCACCCATGTGGTGACCCGCCCCCCCCCACCCACCCATGCATCCTGTCTCAGTGGAATGCATGAGACAGGGGCAGGTAGCCCACTTGAAGCCAAGTTGCATGCCAGGATCTCAGCCACGCCCCTAGGCACATTGTTGTTAGNGGAGGCAGGGGTGGGCACCCATGTGGTGACCCGCCCCCCCCCACCCACCCATGCATCCTGTCTCAGTGGAATGCATGAGACAGGGGCAGGTAGCCCACTTGAAGCCAAGTTGCATGCCAGGATCTCAGCCACGCCCCTAGGCACATTGTTGTTAGGTCGCTAAGTTGTCTGTTTGTGACCCCACAAACTGCAGCACGCCAGGCTTCCCTGTCCTTCACTATCTCCCAGAGTTTGCTCAGACATGTCTATTGAGTCAGTGATGCCATCCAACCATCTCATCCTGTGTCATCCCCTTCTCCTCCCGCCTTCAATCTTGCCCAGCATCAGGCTCTTTTACAGTGAGCCGTCTCTTCACATCAGATGGGCAAAGTATTGGAATTTCAGCTTCAGCATCAGTCCTTCCAATGCATGAGTCCTTCCCAGGCATGAGCTGTTCTCTAAACTGCCTGTTCTTGCCTAAATGTAATCCTCTTGTGTTAAAACGTAGGTTTTATTATTACTTGGGGCCAGCAAAGCCAGCAGATGAGGAGATAACGACCCCTGAAAAGACGCAGTTTGTTACTCACAGTTCCCAAGAGGAGAGGGGAGCACACGGCCCCACGCAGAGCCATGTGGGGAAGCACCAAGGTCTATCAGGAGACGGAAGGAGTGTGCGGGAGAAATAGAAACAGCCTTTACTGTGGTCTAACTAGAAGGAATGGGCAAAGCAGGGTAAGCAGGCTTGGGACTGGCTATTGCGAATAATTCCAGCCAAATCCGAAGGCCAGAGCTGTCTGGTACCCATACTAGGGCAGGGGGATAAGTGGCCCTGAGTGTGAGAGCCCTTTGAGAGCTCAGCGAAGGGAGTGATTGGGGTGAACTTGGAATTTGTTGCTTTGTACCCAACAGCTCTGCTCCCAGAAGAACTGTTTGCTGTCTCTAGGAATCAGCAAACCTGGGAAGTCCCTCCAGGGCCAGCAAAAGCCCACGATCAAAGCATCGGAAACCACACGGACGTCTCACATCTCAGTTTTGACCAGGATGGGCATGGAGCAAGCCCTTGGACCCTGAATTGCTCAGCCATTTGGCTGCCCTGCCCAGGGGCTTCCCTGGTGGCTCAGCTGGTAAGGAATCTGTCGCAATGTGGGAGACCCAGGTTTGACCCCTGGGTTGGGAAGATCCCTGGAGAAAGGAAAGGCTACCCACTCCAGTATTCTGGCCTGGAGAATTCCAGGGACTGGTTCCCCGGTGGCTCAGATGGTAAAGCATCTGCCTGCGATGCGGGAGACTCGAGTTTGATCCCTGGGTCAGGAAGATCCCCTGGAGAAGGAAATGGCAACCCATTCCATTACTCTTGCCTGGAAAATTCCATGGATGGAGGAGCCTGGCGGGCTACAGTCCACGGGGCTCTAAAGGGTCGGACATGACTGGGCAATTTGACTTTCTTTCACTTTTGGCTGCCCAGTACTGTCCTCTTCCTTTCATTGGTCGTGCAATAATGCAATCCTTCATTTTACACATTTGATGTTTTAGTGCCGGGGTCTAGCCCCGGTGGGTCCAGGGTAATTCGAAGGTGGGGACGGAATTGGCGTCCTAGGAAAAAACTTATTTAATTACAGATATATAGAGAGATTAGAAATGGATAGTGTAGTAGGAAATATTAGTGGAGAAAAAGAGGCTGAATAACTTGGTTATTCACCACCTACCAATCACCACCTACGTAGGCCACAGGCGTCTTTCCGTTCTCCCAAAGGAGAGGAGGCACTGAGGCCTCCCTGGTCCGATCTTAGAAGCCCAGGCAAAATTAGCAGGCTTGGTGAGTATTCACATTAATTCAGCCAGAAAAACGGGGAGCAAGAAGGAATGACATGGGGGAATCAGTCTTTCCAGAAACTGATCCCATTTCTTTATTTTTCAGGTTTGCTTATATACCTTTTGTTACACATAGGGATGAATACAGAGTCATGCGGGGGTCAGCAGTCCTGACCTTTATCAAAATCAGGTGCTTTACATAAAAAAAGGTCTTAGGGGTTTTACATCATCTTCTGGCCATGAGGCCTGCTGATATTTACGACCCTTTCTTTCTGATAACAAAAAAACTTATTTTTTCCAAGGGTGTTTTTTCTTAAACCAGGCACCACCCTCCAAATAAAGTTGCATTCCTATAGGGTGAGGGTATAGTGAGTTACAATCAAGAAAGGAATTTATTTAACCTAAGGTTAACATGATTAATCTTAAAGGTTAATACTTATTTCTCCTATATGCTAGTTATATTCATTATAAGGGCAGGAAATATGGAGATTTAGCAGCAAACATCAGCCCAATAAATGAAAATCCTTTCACCAATGTTCCCCTTAAGATCTATTTAGTCTTAAGATAGTGATAAAGTTACATTTTTACATAGCAAGGACACAATGATTTATAACAAAGTACAGTGAT
>SJYX01007270.1:172278-257193 GCA_006410675.1 Oreotragus oreotragus | reverse complement strand
GGGGGGGGGGGGGCGGTGTCTTTCAACCCGTCGGTTTCTTTCAACCCATCGGTTTCTTTCAACCCTTAAACACTTCCCACTCTTTCTAACCATACCTATCTTATGCAGGGGGGTCCTAGGAACCTGAGTGACATCCTATCCGTCCCGAATTACTGAAGACTTCTGAGACCTACCGTCAAATAGCCAGTTCTGGGCGCCACTTGCTGGGGTCCAGCCCTGGTGGATCCAGGGAATTCGAAGGGGAGATGGAGTTGGTGTCATAGAAAAAATTATTTAATTAGAAATATAAAGATTAGGATAGAAGAGTATAGTAGGAAACTTAGTGGAGAAAAGATGTTGAATACCTTAGGTTATGTAGAGAGCTAATAAAACCCCGAGACAAGAGGTTTGCACCATCTACATAAGCCACCAGCGCCTGCTTGAATAGCAGAGGGTGCCCCGCCTTGGGCTCCCTCTCACGTGAGTCTTAGAAGCAAGGGTAAGTAGACATGGTGAGCCTCCATGCCCCAGATGGGAATTCAGCCTGAAAAGGAGAGGGAGGGAGAGGGAGAAAGAGAGAGAGAGAGAGAGAGAGTCAACATGGGAGAAACCAGTTTTTCCAGTGACTGGCCTATCTTTTATTATCCGGAAAGGCTCTTTATAATTTTGGTTGTACATAGAGATCAATGGATATTACAAAATTATACAGAGTCAGCAGCCCTGAATCTTATCAAGACTGGGATTTCTCTCTGCACACCCGGCTGTATACACAAGTCATTGGTGATTTACATTATCTTCTGGCCAGAAGTCCAATTAACATTTACGGCCCTTTTCTGATAAGGGTCTGTCAACCAGAAAGCTTATTTGCCTTAATAGTGTTGTTCTTCCCACAGTCTGGTGCCACTCTCAGAAACCACTAAATAAAGTTACATTCTTACATAGCAAGGACAGAACAATGTATAACAAGGAAAAAGGAGTACAGTGCTTTATAACAAAGAGAAAATTCATTAACTCAAAAGACAAGTGTTGCTAACATTAAAACTACTGTATTCCTTTTTCTATATCCAAATTACATTGATTAATATCCTTCAGGTGCCTAAAAGATAAAGAATATGAAGGCCTGGCAGCAGTCATTGACTCAACAATGAAAACCCCGATGCTAATTAAGACCTTCAAAATACTCCAAACTCTCTGTGCTGTTTATGGTTGAGAGGTAGTAAACAATCATGTGCTAGTGGCAGGAGTATGGATAATCCTGTCACACAAGCTAGTTTGCCAGCAGAGAGGTTTGACCTGAGACACCCTTGTCACACCCAGGGCAGGGAATTAGCAGCAATTATTGGCACAACAAATGAAAAACCCTTCACCAATATAATTCTTAACCAACCCACTATACTAATAATTTCTAACTTCCCAAAAGAATTTGCCTTTAGTAAATCTAAAACATCTCGTGCCTCTCACAGTTGGGGGGTTGTGGCCACCTCATGCGAAGTGTTGACTCATTGGAAAAGACTCTGATGCTGGGAGGGATTGGGGGCAGGAGGAGAAGGGGACGACCGAGGATGAGATGGCTGGATGGCATCACGGACTCGATGGACTTGAGTCTGTGTGAACTCCGGGAGATGGTGATGAACAGGGAGGCCTGGCGTGCTGTGATTCATGGGGTCGCAAAGAGTCAGACAGGACTGAGAGACTGAACTGAACTGAACTGAAACAGTCACATGTGGCCAGACGAACCTGTACAGGCAGGCTAGATAACCTTCAGAGGAGTTCGTAAGTTGAAACACTCTTGTCACGCCCAGGAATTTTTATTGACTTGGAGCTGCACATTTACTCCTTCTCCGAGAGAACCAGTTGGGAACAGCCCCCCATAAAGTCAGAGGTGTAGGTGAGAGCATAAAACAGTAAAGTAGATAGACTCTGGTTTTGGGGGTAGATGCTCGGGAACAGGGGGTTTCCTGAGGCTTGATCACGCCTTCGCATATGCTAAGCCTCCTTCCTCATGACCTTTGCCATGGGCGGAGTTCCTCACGCTGGCTCCCAGCATTTTAGGACCTTGTATCTTGAATTAAGGGCTAAGTTTTTATACCATCACCACTATTTATTTATGTCTTCTGTCAAACATATCATCTCAAGTAATCCTTCAACAACCTTGAGGTTAGATATGGCAGATAAGATTGGTTAAGTATTTAATATCCATTCTCCCTTTCTTCCTTACCAGTGGAACTCCAGTTGTATTCAAGGTAGTAACGCACCTGGCTGAAATACTGACTACTCTGTACTGGTTAATAGGTAGTAACAAGGATGCAACAACCAGTTCTAGCAAACGTGATACGAAGGAAACAGGTCCTGGGGACTTTTTCAGGAGGGAGCAGACTCAAGTGGCACCCACGTTGTAGCCTCCTGCTTTCTGCTCCTCCTCTGTTCTCCTTCCTGATATATAAGTCGGGCGCTTAGAGACCTGAGACCTAACATCCAGGCATAAAAGCAGAAAGCTTCCAGCCCCGGGTGATGGAGTAAGAAAGCAGAAGGAGCCTGGGTCTCAGCTGCACCAGTCCCAAACCATCTGCCTCCAACCTCCTGTTATATGAGAAAAACAGCACCTCTATTTTAATGAAGCTACTGTGACTATGTCTTTGGTGCATATGTGTGTGTGCTCAGCCATTCTGAATCTTCGAGACCCCATGGACTGAAGCCCACCAGGCTCCTCTGCCCATGGAATTTCCTAGGCAAGAATATTGGATTGGGTGGCCATTTCCTTCTCCAGGGGGTCTCTCCCCCTCAAGGATCGAGCCCATGTCTCGTGCATCATCCTAATGGATGAAATAGACAATATTTTTATTTCCTTTTATGAAGGAAACTGAAGCTTATAACGTTAATAAAATTATCCAAGGCCTAGCAGCTCTTAAATGACAGCGCCTCTAGCCTCTATGGACTGAACTGTGTCTTCCCAAAATTCATGTGGTGAAGGCTGAACCTTGAGCATCTTAGAATGTGACTGCATTTGGAGACAAGGTTAAATGAGGTCATCGTTGTGCGCTGGTCTCAGCTGCTAATAAGCATTGTTGTGGCCGGACCAGCCGTTGTGGTTATGATCGCAAGACACGCTGCAGCAATAACCATCAGGAAACTGAAAAAGAAACAAAAAACTATTATTTGCAGGACCCAGAAATTACATGGTTTCCCCTGGGGACAGACAGCGAGGCTGTGGGTAGAAAGAGTGTGAACACAGATCCAGGGTTTCTGCTTTTACTGGGGTCGAGGGTGGGGGCCTAGGGTTTCACGGGCTCACTATTGCTGAGAGTTCAAAACATAAGAGTGGGAACGTGAAGAGAAAAAACAAGCTCTTTAGAAAGATCTCTAAAACAAAAGAGCCTCAGTGGGGGAAGATGGCTTTGGCTCTTTATGTAGTCCTGTGGCTGGCAGTGTGTTTATTCAATCAAAGCTGAAGTCCAGGCACTTACATTACAAGAAAGAGAAAACCTAGTTTCCAGGGCTTACGGCTTACATCAGTCGTAAGTGAAGTGGTAGTCGCTCTGTCCAACTCTGCAGTTCCACGGATTGTAACCCACTGAGCTCCTCTGTCCATGGGGATTTCTAGCAAGAATACTGGAGTGGGTTGCCATTCCCTTCTCCAGGGGATCTTCCCGATCTAGAGACTGAACCTGGGTCTCCTGCACTGTGGGCAGATTCTTTATCATCTGAGCCACCAGGGAAGCCCTAAGTCATAAGGGTGGGGCCCTAATCCAATACGATTGGTGTCTTTGTTGTTATTCGATAGCATTGAGCTCTTTGCGACCTCATGGACTGCAGCACGCCTGGCTTCCCTGTCCTTCACCATCTCCTGGAGTTTGCTTAAACTCATGTCAATTTGGCTGGTGATGCCATTCAATCCTTCTCTTCCTGCCTTCAAACTTTCCCACCATCAGGGTCTTTTCCAGTGAGTGGGCTCTTCGTCCTTATAGGGAGAGGAAGAGACACCTTCCTTATAAGACACCTTATAGGGAGAGGAAGTGTGTGTAGACAGCAGAACAACCTCAAGGACCCAGAGAGAAGGTGGCCGGGTGCCAGCCAAGCCACAGAGGCCTCAGAAGACGCCAAACCTGCCGGCACCTTGATCTTGGACTCTGGGTCTTCGTTTTCCCCTCAGCTACTTGCATGTATGGGGTTTACCCTGCTTCCCTGTGTCACCTTAGCTCCTCTACCTCATCCTCCATACTCAGCCTCCCCCGGGAGAGGAGGGGTCCAGAGCACCACCCTGGAATTCCATCTCTGTCACGTTTTGGAAGAGTCTCTGAAAGCAGGGAGAAGTGTGGAAGGATGAACATCATCCGTATAGTGTGGTTTGTGGTTTACAGCCACAGTCACATGGGACTTGAATTTTGTCAAATGCCTTGTGGGCATCTATGGATATGATCCTGTGATTTTTCCTCTTAGCTCTGTTAATATGATAGATTTCTTACTACTAAACCATCCTTGCCCTTCTGGAATAAATCCTACTGGGACATGAAATGTCATACTTAATGCACTTTTCATTCAATTTCCTTATATTTTTATTTTTTAAACTTGGATTAATATTTCTGAGTGATATAGGACTCTCTTTGTCTGTTGAAATTAGTAATATTATATTAGCTTCATAAAAGTAACGTAGAAGCTTACATTCTTTTTCAATTTGCTGCAAATTTATGCAAATCTGCAATTAATTGGTCTTTAAAGTCTTCATAGAGTCCCCTGATTAGTCTGTGTCTGTAAATTTAGAATTTTCTGTCTTTCTTCTATCGAAGTTGTCTGTATACATATTCTATCTCTATTTGGGTACATTTTATTTTCCTAAAAGTGCATCCACTTCATCTAGGTTTTCAAATTTATTTCCCTAAACGGAGAAAGCAATGGCACCCCACTCCAGTACTCTTGCCTGGAAAGTCCCATGGACAGAGGAGCCTGGTAGGCTGCGGTCCATGGGGTTGCGATCAGCCCTGGGATTTCTTTGGAAGGAATGATGCTGAAGCTGAAACTCTAGTACTTTGGCCACCTCATGCTAAGAGCTGACTCATTGGAAGAGTCCCTGATGCTGGAAAAGATTGAGGGCAGGAGGAGAAGGGAACAATAGAGGATGAGATGGCTGGATGGCATCACTGACTCGATGGATATGAGTTTGGGTAAACTCTGGGAGTTGGTGATGGACAGGCAGGCCTGGCATGCTGCAATTCATGGGGTCGCAAAGAGTCAGACATGACTGAAGGACTGAACTGAACTGAACTGAACTGAAACTAGTAAAAGATATTAGCTGGATTAAAAAAATTCTTCTCTTTAATTATTTTCCTCTTATCATTTCTTACATTGTATATTTGTGGTTTTACTCTTTTAAATTATAATGCTGCAATTCATGGGGTCGCAAAGAGTCAGACATGACTGAAGGACTGAACTGAACTGAACTGAACTGAAACTAGTAAAAGATATTAGCTGGATTAAAAAAATTCTTCTCTTTAATTATTTTCCTCTTATCATTTCTTACATTGTATATTTGTGGTTTTACTCTTTTAAATTATACCCACCAGGTTCCTCCGTCCATGGGATTCTCCAGGCAAGAATACTGGAGTGGGTTGCCATTTCCTTCTCCATTAAATTATACCAGCTAATGTTTTTCCAATTTTGTTGATTTTTTAAAACTACTGTTTTTTGATGTATTAGTAACACAACTCACTAAATCTCTAGTTTGAACTTCATTAATTCTTTCCTTCTGCTTTCTTTGCTTTACTCTCTTGGTCTTTTTCTAGTTCCTTGCTTAGCTGTTTAATTGATTTATTTCCATTTTTATAGTTTCTGATATTTAGTTCTGTATGTTTTTCTAGATCCTGCTTCAGCAGACTCATAAATCGTCATGTTCTTTTTCATTATCCATTACTTTCTAGAAGTTGTGCAACTTTATTTTGAAAAATCTGTCTCTCACAAGTATAGCGCTAGTAAGTGTTACTCGCCCAGTTGTGCCCGACTCTTTGCAACCCCATGGACTGCAGCCACCGGGCTCTTCTGTCCATGGGATTTTCCAGGCAAGGATATTGAAGTGAGTTGCCATTTCCTTCTCCAGGGGATCGTCCAGACCCAGGGATCGAACCCCAGTCTCCTGCACTGCAGGCAGATTCTTTACCAACCTGAGCCACCAGGGAAGCACAGGAGGAGGGCCTTTTGCTGGTTTTGACATTAATGTGAATTTCTAGGAGGTTTGTGTTTTGTTTGCACCGTGATCAGACAGTGCTAGCTGCATTTTCATACTTCAGGAAATTTAAATTTTTCTTCGTGAATCCTCTATGTGCAAATCTGTTAGACGCAGGGAAACTTACAGATGAAGTAAAATGATATCTTGGAGTTTTTTTTGACAGATCTCAGAATGGGTACGCTGGGAGGGCAGAGGGAACACGATCAGCAAAACATTGATCACTTTTGAAACTGAATGGGGTGTACTTGGGGGTTCATCGTGATTTTTATTTTCTGCACTTTCATGATAAATTTCCATTTTTCTGGTAAATAAAAAAAAGTTAACATCCTCTCCCCAGGTGGTAGTATTAGAATTATTTTCAATTTCCTTCTTTACTTGTTTCCTATTTTACCCCAATGTTTTAAAAACTGAGCACATATTAATTGCAGAGTTAAAAGTCCCCTTGTACAGGCATTTAAAGTAAAGACAGGGACGTCCCTGGTAGTCCAGTGGTTAGGAACCCACTGCAGAGGGCATGGGTTTGATCCCTCAACAGGGGACCAAGGCCTGCACCACACAGCTAAAGGAAAAAAAAATTTCTTGAGGTGAGTAAAAATGAAAATATAACATGTCTCTTTAGAAAAATTACATGGGAAAAGTCACAAAAAATAAATAAAGTTAGCCTGATAACTGGGCTCTGACTGGAAGATGCTCTGGGTTCCCCAGGCCTTGATGTAGGGCTTGCCCTCAGGCCAGGTCTGTCGGTTCTCACAGGTGACCGGAAGTGGCCACTTGGCCTCGGGGAGGATGGTGCAGAGACGGCAGGTGGGTGAGCTGGCCTCGGGAAGACAGGACCAGTTTCACTGGAGCGAGGAAAGCTCTGTAGGAACATTACCCTCAGCCCATTTGACATTGCCGGTCAAAGTTGGCGTCTCGGTCTCCAGACCTTCTCGTGGGGAAGGGTGCCACCCCGCTTCTAGAAGGTACACCCCTGGGGTGGGGGTAGCGTGGGCCTCTACACACCTCAGCTCCACACGCACAGCAGGACGCTTCCTGGAGACATCCTCTATTTGAAAAACGTTCTATGAAGGTTTGGGGAGATTTTCTCTTTGAGAAACACAGGACTGGAGGGAGGCCTCAAAGAACAGACAGAACCTGCTGCCCTCATTTCTACTGTGCTGATGGAAATAGTTCATTATAAACGCCTGTCCCTAAAATGTTTTCTTTAAAAAATGTGGATTATACACAGTGAGTTCTGTTTCTTCGTGGCTCAGATGGTAAAGAATCCACCTGCAATGCAGGTAAACGCTGGTTCAATCCCTGGGATGGGAAGGTTGCCTGGAGAAGGAAATGGCAACCCACTCCAGTATTCTTGCCTGGAGAATCCCCTGGACAGAGGAGCCTGGTGGGTTAGAGTCCGTGGGGTTGCGAAGAGTTGGACACGACTGAATGCCTTTCACTTTTTCAACAGTCAATTTGTGCCATTTATTTTTTTGACATGTTTGTCAATTTTTTACTTCCTTTCAGTTCAGTTCAGCTCAGTTCAGTTGTTCAGTCGTATCCAATTCTTTGCAACCTCATGGACTGCAGCACGCCAGGCTTCCCTGTCCATTGGCAACTCCCGGAGGTTACTCAGACTCATGTCCACTGAGTCAGTGATGCCATCCAACTATCTCATCCTCTATCATCCCCTTCTCCTGCCCTCAATCTTTCCCAGCATCAGGGTCTTTTCAAATGAGTCAGCTCTTCGAATCAGGTGGCCAAAGTATTGGAGTTTCAGCTTCAACATCAGTACTTCCAATGAACACCCAGGACTGATCTCCTTTAGGATGGACTGGTTGGATCTCCTTGCAGTTCCTTTAGCGTAAAGCTAATAAAATCCCATATTCGATGACTTAAATCAGACTTACCTTCAAGGGAAAATCAACAGCCACGCCACCTGAAAACTCCTCAGATCAATAGTAAGTTATCTCTAGAAATGCCAAGCATTTTCAGACCTGGAAATCATTGCAAGAAAGTACAGACATCTGTTCAGGTGAGCTGAGTTCAGTTTGTGAGGGTCTAACAGCTAAACTTAGAATAGCTCTCAGTTTTGGGGGTCCGATGTACACAGCTTTACCTCCATCTCTTTTACTTTACAATCAACTGATCTAGTTTTAATATACGATTCTAACAGTAGGAACTTTTTTTGGTGTGGCTTTGTTGTTGTTCAGTCACTGAATCATGTTCAACTCTGCGACTCCATGCACTCTAGCATGCCAGGCTCCTCTGTCTTCCACTGTCTCCTGAAGTTTGCTCAAATTCATGTCTATTGAGTCAGTGATGCTATCTAACCAGCTCATCCTCTGTCGTCCCCTTCTCCTCCTGCCCTCAATCTTTCCCAGCATCACGGTCTTTCCCAATGAGTCAGTTCGTCACATCAGGTGGCCAAAGTATTGGAGTTTCAGCTTCAGCGTCAGTCCTTCCAATGAATATGCAGAACTGATTTCTTTTAGGATTGAGTGGTTTGATCTTCTTGCTGTCCTTTAAACGACTCTCAAGTGTCTACTCCCACACCACGGTTCGAAAGCATCATTTCTTCGGTGCTTAGCCTTCTTTATGGCCCAGCTCTCACATTTGTGCATGACCACTGGGAGAACCGTAGCTTTGACTCGCACAGCTTGCAGGAACCTAGTTTCCTGACCAGGGATCGAGCCTGGGCTCTCGGCAGTGCAAGCACAGAGCCCTAACCACGGGGCCTCCAGGGAATTCCCAGCGGGAGTGCATTTTTTATTTTGCTAATATACTACTGAAACCCAGTTTCTCAGAGCCCTGGTCCAGCACAGTGTAAACAGGGGAGGGGTCAGGGCCAAGGCAAGGACACAGCTGTGGTTATGCGGATGCTCAGCAAGGCCGGCTGTAGGACCAGGGGTTTCAGTGACAAAACCCAAACAAGGTTTTTGGCGCTTTGCATTCTGCATTTAGTGATGATGCTGACTCACAGCGTCTGGGAATCCTGCCCTGTGACTGGAATAGCAAGACAGCTGTGGCGCTTGTTTCCTTATTCTGAACCCAGAGTTCAATCTATTCAAAGGAATGAGAGACTGAGATTCAGCCTGTGGGAATTTATTCATGTGCTAACCTCTGCTATGAGAGCGTGGCCCGGAATCCTATGGGCAGAGTCCTGTGACCAGCGTGTGCTAGGCCTCCCAGCAGGCTGGAGTCCCTCCTCCAGCTGGGAGGCAACCCCAGACTCGTTCTTAATCACTCGGGGCAGTGGTTTCAGAGACGAGCCAAGTGTCTATTAGTTTAAAGCATCTCAAGGATGGGCTCACCTGGGCTTCCCTGGTGGTCCAGCGGTTGACTCCACTCAGAGCTTCCACTGCAGGGGGCCTGGGTTCAATCCTTGTCTGGGCAACTAAGACCCTGCATGCCTCATGGCCCTCCCTCCAAAACAAGGGCTCAATTCTCTCTCCCCCTTTTCAGTGGCTGGTGAACCAAAGCAGTGGCTGGGAACCCGTGGTCCCATCACTGTTGGCCTCGGACACTAAAATAATCGATGGGTGCCGTCTGCCTGTTCTGGTGAAGTCACCCCTGTTTGGGGCCCTTCACGGATGTGTGTCCTGTGGATCTTCCCTTCCCAAAGTTCACTAGCACATTGTTTAGCATCTAGGTATACAAAGACTATTCCAATAGTCATGTATGGATGTGAAAGTTGGAACATAAAGAAAGCTGAGTGCTGAAGAATTGATGCTTTTGAACTGTGGTGTTGGAGAAGACTCTTGAGAGTCCCTTGGACTGCAAGGAGATCCAACCAGTCCATCCTAAAGGAAATCAACCCTGAATATTCATTGGAAACACTGATGCTGAAGGTGAAACTCCAATACTTTGGCCACCTGATGCGAAGAACCAATTCATTGGAAAAGACCCTGATGCTGGGGAAGATTGAAGGTGGGAGGAGAAGGGGACAACAGAGGATGAGATGGTTGGATGGCATCACTGACTCGATGGACATGAGTTTGAGCAAACTCCAGAAGATAGTGGAGGACAGGGAAGCCTGGTGTGCTATAGTCCATGGGGTTGCAAAGACTTAGGCAAGACTTAGTGACTGCCTAACAACAAAACACTGTGCCCTAAGATTGTGGCAGCTGATTCCAAGACTGATGGCACTTTCTTCACAGAGCAGTTGGCAAGGAACAAGGTAATTCTATGACAGAAATACTGCCTGGGGTTTCAGTTTACCGGTTGAAGGGTCATGGGGTGGTGTCAAATTTTATTATGAACATTTTTGGTCTCTTTGAAACAACCGTGTGAGAAGACAAGTTACATAGCATGAGATGACAGACCCAGTCTGGCCCCCCAACAGACAGCTGATACTGCGTTTCCTTGATATTGATCCACAGATGTATGGGACTTAAAAATTTTAAAGTCACATCAAGGCCTAATGCGTAAGCTGATGCATAGCCTGCTGTTTGGCAAGATGACTTCCGCTAAGCTGATTTCTTGGGAAGTCCTGGGCATGGCGCTTGACTCTCTACCCTTGAAGTTAAAGTGAAAGTCGCTCAGTCATGTCTGACTCTTTGTGACCCCGGGAACTATAAAGGCCATGGAATTCTCCAGGCCAGAATACTGGAGTGGGCTGAGCTATCAGGGAAGCCCCTCTACTTTTCCTAGCGACATGACCAAAGATGACCCATCTGAGGTCACCAGCAGCTTCCTCAGGGGTTGACATGAAGGGAATCACCCCACAGAAGCCCAGAGCGAGCCGGGATGGCCCACCTCATTTCCTTATAGGCAGATGACCATGAGGGGGCGGCTGCAGTGCTTTTAAGGGGTGACTACTTCAGGGCGGACAGAACTCAGGGTGGGGGTGGCATGGGGGCTTTCCTGTGGCTCAGCTGGTAAAGAATCCACCTGCAATGCAGGAGACCCCGCTTCAATGCTTGGGTCGGGAAGATCCGCTGGAGAAGGGATAGGCTACCCACCCCGGTGTTCTCAAGCTTCCCTTGTGGCTCAGCTGGTAAAGAATCTGCCCGCAATGCGGGAGACCTATGTTCGATCCCTGGGTTGGGAAGGTCCCCTGGAGGAGGGAAAAGTTACCCACTCCAGTATTCTGGCCTGGAGAATTCCATGGACAGAGGAGCCTGGTGGGCTACAGTCCGTGGAGTTGCAGAGTTGGACGTGACTGAGTGACTTTCACTTCCACACTTCAGGATGGATAGAGCTCAGGGGGTTACGAGGCGGAGAGGTTATTGTTCATTTCATGTCAGGATCCAATAAAAGGAGTGTGGTGTGATTTTTAATAGTTTTATTTATTTACGGCTGTGCTGGGGCTCCGCAGTTGCTCTGGCTTTTCTCTAGTTGAGGTCCGTGGGCTCTAGGGAGCGTGGCTTCCAGCAGTTGGGCACACGAGCCCAGCAGATGCCACTCCTGGGGTCTAGAGCAACAGGAGAAACGGCTGTGGCCCCGGGCCCAGTGGTCCTGCAGCACGCGGGGCCTCCCGGATCAGGGCTGAAACATGTCTCCTGCATTGGCGGCGGACTCTCTACCACTGGGCCACCAGGGAAGCCCAGAAGTCGCAATGACGTGGAAACAGTGATTCTTAAGAAGAACTACTGTGATCGTGTGGCTTGACGTGTGGTTTATTTGCAAGTTGAGTGTGGCTGTCATGCCTGCACATCAACTAGACGTTGACAAGAGCGGGTGCTCCTCAAGTGAAGTCACAGGATCTTACTGCAAACTTTATATCATCTATGGACGCAAGCTCTCCATGGAGACATTTAAGATCATAATGAACCTTACGCCTGAAACTAACATTGTTAAGTATACTTTAATAAAAAGAATGGAAAACTGATGCAAACTTGATTTTACAAAATTTGACACTTAATCAAGAGTAAGGTATAGTCAAGGCGTACAGTCAAGTTACAAGCCACTTTAGAAGATGCGGTCTCAAGAACAGCAGAAATGTGAACAGGCAGTCAGCTCTGGGAGTAGGAAACGGCAACTCACAAGTCTGAGCGAGCCTCGCTGGTGTGTGGAGAAGGGCAGGGGCAGACCGGGCCAGTCCCCGCCTAACACCACGGGACCAGGCCTGGGAACCAAGGGTCCCGGCTCCCGCCCTGGGCGCCAGCACAGCAGTGGGCACAAGGGAGGCCCGGGCGGGGGGCATCCATGTCGCTTCGCTCCTCCTCGGAGTGAGCACGATGGCTTTCCTCCCGCTGGGAGGAGTCCTCTATGGGCCAAACGAAGCAGGACCAGATGCATGGGCCGCCCCTGGCGGCACAGCCTGAGAGGTGTCCTTGGGCTGCCGAAGCGTCCGCACTTGCAGAGATGAGTTGGGAGAATTTAAAACTCAAAAAGGTGAACCAGAAAGCCAGGTGGGATGGCGAATAAGCCTGGGCATCCTGTGGCCGGATGGCCACCGAGCCAACACGGCTTGCCTCTGGCAGTCTCGGTGCCCAGCTCAGCACGCTGGGAGCTGCAGGCTGAGCCCACGGGACAACCGTCCGTCACCAGGGTCTGCATTTGGTTTCGGGAAAAGCCCAGAAACGACACACATCTGTCCCGTTTCAAGGCTAGCCTGCTCTAGCCACCCAACTTCCCTCACAGGTGTGGCCTTCACAACTGGAAGACAAGGCCAGCCAGGTTATCATGGCTGATAACCTGGGGCAGAACTTCACCTTTGAAGCTGGGAGACTATGGTTAGACCCTCTGGCCCATCACGGACGTCTCTGCAACAAGACTCAGCATCGGGCGGCCTCTAGTGGCCACTGACGGCCAAGTATCACAGTGAACCCCTGACTCGCTGTGGAGGAAAAGGTACCTTCAGCATCCTGAGAATGTAAAATCAAACAATCAGGGAGGAAAAATGAGACTATACCTCCAGCATCTAGCCAAGGAAAAGCCTCAAATAGTAGACAGATTATAAAAATACTTTAGCCAGATTCTTCTGAGGATGTGTTTATTATGTTCTAAAACCTTGAATAACTCACTTCTATTTTAAAAATTCAAACTGAAAGGAAAACTAGAGATTTCAACAACATTCACAAAGGGTGGCAGCTGTCTTATTTTAAGCTATGGTTAATATTATTTTACCTAAAGAAAGGTGAGCTAATATTTTGGAAAGCTTCGTCAACAGGCAAACTTCATCTGGGTCTCCACTTTATGTCTTTCACGCCATGAAAATGTCTTTTCAAAGCAGTGTTATCCGCCCACGGAGAATTTAAACAGGAGTCATCATCGTTTTCTTCCAGTTTCTGGAAACACATGGGTTTCGCTCAGGAGGGCATTCCAGGAAAGTGTTCTACAGAATCCACGACCAACCTCCCCGCTCCCCACCTCCCCAGAGAAGCAGGACACCTCCAGACTCTTATGCAGGGGGGCACTGGGCAGGGCCCCCACAGCGTTGGTGAGGCTGCAGCTCAGAAGGCCCGCCCACCACGTCCTGCAGGACCCACGGCCCCCAGCTGCCCCAAGGCCTGGGTGAGGCGGGGGGGAGACGGGTGAACACCCCGGTGTCCGTGCTGTTGAAAACCCATCCCGCAGTACCTTGAGCTCCTCCTGTCTTCTGTGATAGTAGAGCATCAGCTGTTTCTGCTCCTCGCTGCTGATGATGGGCTCTCGAGCTGGGGCTCCCTGGCCCCTCTGAAAAGGCGAGGGGACAGCGCGTTGTGGGTCAAGGCCTCCTATGGATGACCCGGAGGATACAGCTCACGTCTTACAACTGCCTTTGCTGCTGCAGTTGTTGTTTTGTGCTCCACTGGGTCCGACTCTTTGTGGCCCCCTGGACTGTAGCCACTGGGTTCCTCTGTCCATGGGATTCTCGCCAAGCAAGAATACTGGAGTGGGTTGCCATTTCCTACTCCAGGGATCTTCTCGACCCAGGGGTGGAATCCCCTGTCTGCTGGGTCTCCTGCACTGGCAGGCAGATTGTTTACCACTGTGCAACATGGGAAGCCCAAAGCCCAAACTGTTCTTTGTGGATGGCTAAACAAGGTCACGGTGAAGCTGAAACTCCAATACTTTGGGCACCTGATGCAAAGAGCTGACTCACATGAAAAGACCCTGATGCTGGGAAAGACTGAAGGTGGGAGGAGAAGGGGATGACAGAGGATGAGATGGTTGGATGGCATCACCGACTCAATGGACATGAGCTTAAGTAAACTCCAGGAGTTGGTGATGGAGAGAGGGGCCTGGTGTGCTGCAGTCCATGGAGTCACAAGGAGTCGGACATGACTGAGCGACTGAACTGAACTGATCTGAAACAGGTCATGCATCTCTCATTATCCAAAGCGAATTGTCAAGGGAGTCTCACTCTTGCTCTGGGCCGTCACAGTGGAGGCCGGGAAGTGCGTGTTGGTTACAGCCACTCCCAAGCCAGACACTGCGGGTCTAGTGGGGAAGGGGTAGCGATAATCGTGGAGGCCACCCCGTTTCTCCTGAACTTTAGAGTAACGGTTTAGGAGAGGGCACGCACACTGCAGCCTGCAGGCACACAGCTCTACACCAGGTCTTTACAGGCCTCCAGCCCTCCACCGCGTTCACAGACCATGAGCACTCTGAAACACTTGAGACCAGTGCTTGGGCTGCATTTTTCATCTCGAGAAGCGTTCTGAGTTACTTGTAAGCCCTATTTTTAAAGCTGAAATCATCTTGGTACACTCTCCCTTCCCCGCAGTTACAAGAAGCTCCAGGACTCCCCTGGTCGTCCAGGGGTTAAGAACCCGCCTGCCAGGGCAGACGGCACAGGTCGAAGCCTTGTCCCGGAAGATTCCACACACTGACGAGCAACTGAGCCGGTGTACCGCAAATACCGCGCCTGAGCGCCGAGGGCCCTGCTCTGCAACGAGGAGCCCCGCTCAGGCCGCGGGAGAGAGCGCTCGGCAGCGGTGAGGACACCGCCCGCTCAGGCCGCGGGAGAGAGCGCTCGGCAGCGGTGAGGACACCGCCCGCTCAGGCCGCGGGAGAGAGCGCTCGGCAGCGGTGAGGACACCGCCCGCTCAGGCCGCGGGAGAGAGCGCTCGGCAGCGGTGAGGACACCGCCCGCTCAGGCCGCGGGAGAGAGCGCTCGGCAGCGGTGAGGACACCGCCCGCTCAGGCCGCGGGAGAGAGCGCTCGGCAGCGGTGAGGACACCGCCCGCTCAGGCCGCGGGAGAGAGCGCTCGGCAGCGGTGAGGACACCGCCCGCTCAGGCCGCGGGAGAGAGCGCTCGGCAGCGGTGAGGACACCGCCCGCTCAGGCCGCGGGAGAGAGCGCTCGGCAGCGGTGAGGACACCGCCCGCTCAGGCCGCGGGAGAGAGCGCTCGGCAGCGGTGAGGACACCGCCCGCTCAGGCCGCGGGAGAGAGCGCTCGGCAGCGGTGAGGACACCGCCCGCTCAGGCCGCGGGAGAGAGCGCTCGGCAGCGGTGAGGACACCGCCCGCTCAGGCCGCGGGAGAGAGCGCTCGGCAGCGGTGAGGACACCGCCCGCTCAGGCCGCGGGAGAGAGCGCTCGGCAGCGGTGAGGACACCGCCCGCTCAGGCCGCGGGAGAGAGCGCTCGGCAGCGGTGAGGACACCGCCCGCTCAGGCCGCGGGAGAGAGCGCTCGGCAGCGGTGAGGACACCGCCCGCTCAGGCCGCGGGAGAGAGCGCTCGGCAGCGGTGAGGACACCGCCCGCTCAGGCCGCGGGAGAGAGCGCTCGGCAGCGGTGAGGACACCGCCCCGCTCAGGCCTCGGGAGAGAGCGCTCGGCAGCGGTGAGGACACCGCCCCGCCAGAAGGGAAGGAAGGAAGACACGGTTCAAACCGAGAAGAAACAAACAAACGCCAGGTACGGTCAACTGATCCCCCTTTCCTTCCAGTTTTCGTTGCTCCATAAAGAGGACAGTTTTAAGCTTGGACCAAACAGGATTAAAGTGCCTGCATCGGGAGTGTTAAACCTTTCAGATGTACTGTAAATTTTTATCAGTGTGAAAGTAAGTTAAAAAAAACCAACAGTGACACATTAAAGTCAAAGCGCTTACCTGCTGAATCTTGACGATGATTTTGGTTTTTTCATTCTTCCCCACGTAGTCTGAAAGCTTCTTGGTACGTCTCAGCTCCTTGGCTGCCCACCACAGCTGTGCCTCTGACTCTCTGATGACGTTGAGCCCTGCCTGGGGGCCACAGTTGAGAACGGGCTTTAAGGTTTCCGGGGCATCGGCATGGTCAGTGCCTCTCCCAGAGAGGGACAGGCTTCTGGCGCCCTGCCCTCCCGACCCTGGGAGCACCAGCTTCCCTGCCCACTCACCACCCTCGCTCACCTGGGCACCTTCCCTGCAGTCTCCACTCACGCCCTGACTCGGGTAACTTCCTGCTCTGGGAAGTGGGGGTATCCTGTCTCACTGGCACCCTCATCCATGCATGATGTAAGGTCCCTCTGAGACAGATTTTTAGACTATGGCCAGGGAGAAAAGCAGAGATCCTGCTGGGTGCTTAAATATAAAAGTCCCCGATTCATGACGATTTCATCTGTGACTTACTGACCACATGATGGTGTGAAAGGGATACACATTCAGTAGAAAACATACTTCAAATTTTGAATTTTCATCTCTTCTCGGTCTAGGGATGAGAGTGTGATATTTTCCTGGGATGCCGGGCTGTGGCGGTGAGCTTATGATCACCAGCGTAATCACCGATACACTGAGCTTACGATCACCAGCGTAATCACCGATACACTGAGCTTATGATCACCAGCGTAATCACCGATATGCTGACTACCATTCCGTACCCGACAACAGTTCTGCTTTTCACTTTTGGTAGAGCATTTAGTAAATCACATTATAAAACAGGCTCCGTGCTGGATGATTTTCTCCTCACTATTGGCTAACGTAAGTATTCTGGAGCACATTTCCATTTTCAATTAATTAATATAATATTTTCAACTTATGTTAGGTTTGTTGGGACATAACCCATCATAAGCTGAGGAGGATCTAGGGGGGTATAACGGGGCTGTCAGTTTGCTTCTGCATCTCCCACCTATTTAAGATGGCTCAGAGGAAAGGATACTGCCCCACAGGGTAAGGAATAAATGAGAAAAACAAGCGAAAGTGGAGCATAAAGTTAGGAAAATATTCAGGAGCAAGAGGGAAGGCTAGAACACAAAATTCCATCAATGGGACCAAGACATCTGGCAGAAACAGGCACAAATGAGGTTCCTAGCTTCCCAGTGCTTCCCATTTCCCAAAGAAAATGGGCAAAGTTTCAGCTCCTCCCTCCTCTGCCGCTCCTGTGTGTGCCAAGCCCTGAACCAGGAGCAAACCTCTGGGGTCCTCCCCTGAATTCACAACTCTGCTCTGAAGCCGAGCCTAGCAAGATGGAAAGCTGTGTATGAAGCAAAAACTACATCAGGACAAATATGAGGTGAAACATGAGCGGCTTCTGCCCTGGGGTGGGGGGTAGGCATGAGCTCACGTTACAGAGACCCCAAGAGCCACCCACATACCTGAGTCCCCGACAAATCTTCTTTATTTTCAAATTCCATCCGGATAGGATCGTACGGCGGCAACCCCATGGGATAAACTATCATCACGGCACCTCGAAGCTGGTCCAAGGCATCAGTCACCATCTCCATGGTCATGCAGACATTGGCTTCCACTTGTTTCTGAAAGTGGTTGTGGGCACTGTTATCTGCGATGCGGCCAATCAGCTCAACAGATGTCAATCAGGTTCTGGTACAAGACTCACACCAGCTGCTGCCGGAGCAGCAGACAGAATCAGACGGTGCTGCCGCCCACATGACTCTGATCTATCTGTGGGGCTGAGCCACGGCCGCCACAGCCTCGGTGATAACGCAGAATATGAGCGGTGTCGAGGGGGTGAGGCAGAGAGAACACTCCGAAGGCAAGAATCCCAGGATCTTGGCTTCCCGACCAGGGAGCGAGCACATGCCCCCTGCAGCGGAAGTGCGGACTCTTAACCACGGGACCGCCAGGGACGTCTGGTCGGGGACCTCATGCTCTAGCTCGTGGTGTCTGCGTGAGCGCTGAGTAGTCAGCAGTAGAGCCGCTCTGAACTGCAGACCCCCCCAGCTGACATCTGAACACAAAGACTATCAGGGGGGCTGTAAATAAAGTGGTAACTGTGGAAACGAGGGGAGCAGCTGGGATTCAAGAGGCATCGTGGGAGCGGGTGGTGCGGGACCAGACAAGGCATTTGGGTGACAAAGAGGCAGTGACAAAGGGGACCCTGATACGCCGGCGGCTGTGTTAATAGAAATGAAAAGTCTGCAGGAAGGGCCAGCTCCGGTACAGAACACACGGCAGAGGAATCCCGGAGTTCAGGCCTAGAAAACCTGAGTTTGAAGGGCTGGCTGGACTTCCAGGTGAAAGAAACCCAGGCTGCAAGTAAACAAGGGTTCTGGGGTAGAGGACAGAGACTGGAGAATTATCTGCAGAGAGTGGAAGCTGGTATTTGGCAGAGAAGATAAAATGCCAATGAAGAAAGAACAGAAAGAGAAGCGAGCTGAGGCTAACACACACTTGGTGAAACACCGGATTTAAGCAGCAAGACAAGAGAAAGCAGCAACCAGAAGCTGCGAGAGGAGACCCGTGGACGTGGTACAAAGTCAGATGTGACTCAGGAGTCAGATGGGAGAGGCTTCTGGATTTGCAGCTCAGGGGCCACTGGGGGCCCCAAGGTGGCCATGTCTGAGGGGGGAAAGAAAACAGCAGCCAGGTTCTCAGAAACCCGGGAGGATCGGGCCTGAGGTTCTGGGGGCCTCTCTTGCCTTACCTACCCCCAGGGCGGCTTATGAAATTGTTTCCAAGTCAGAAACCCCCATCACATGTATCGGGCCTCCCTGAGAGGTGCCCACACCCACGCGTGGTGTGAGGGTCCACTAGCCCCAGGGGCCCCGACCAGAGGATGCCACCCCCCACCCAATATGCCCAGACAGGGGTGCCAGAGGGTCACTTTCTACAAAAGCTCCACTGACACTGAGGGCGGTGGTCCTGACCAGGTGCCATGGTGGGGGACAGACAAAGTCAAGAATGACAGATTCCCTGCGGTCCTGGGCTCCCACTTTCAGTGAAGGGTGGGTCCCGGGGCGGGGAGGCAATGCACAGATGTCGCTGCCCACCCTCAAGGGGCCCCAGATTGGATGTCCCACCACCTTCCACACTCCCCCGGAGGAACCTGAGCGATGGAGGCGGAGCCTCGGGGCCCAGGGGCTGTACGGTGGGGCTGCTGGGATCTGAGTGCCCACCTGCCTGCTGCGTGTTCCGACCCACGGGGCTAGCTGCCCCCGACGTGGCAGGTCTGGGGAGGTGGGAGCCAGGCCAGCTACATGTAGGGGCAGCAGGGAAGGGCTCTGGGTGAGAATCGAGCCCTGGCCACATGGGCTCGGCCACTTTGGGCAAACTGCTGCAGAAAAGCGACTGGAAGACTGTGAAAGCTGTCTCTAAACTATGAAATGACAACGTAAAAATACACACAGGCAACAGGAAGAAGTGACATAAACGCACAGGAAGGTTTCCACAGGAGGAGGCGTGGGGGAGTGGGGCGGGCAGAGTAGGGCCCAGGCCACTGCTCTCCTAACCTGTTCCGGATGGGCCAACTTGACTACATGTTACTGGTTATTATCTGTCCTTCTGGGCTTCCCTGGTGGCTCAGACGGTAAACAGTCTGCCTGCAATGTGGGAGACCCAGGTTCAATCCCTGGGTTGGAAAGATCTCCTGGAGAATGAAATGGCAAACCGTTTCAACATTCTTGCCTGGAGAATCCCATGGATAGAGGGGCCTGTTGGGCTAAAGCCCATGGGGTCCCAAAGATTTGGACACGACTGAGCGACTTTCACATTCATCCTTTAAAAAAAAAAGTCTCTGCAGCCAAACGCATTTTGTAAACCCTGGGTCGAACCGAAGCCTTTCCTATACTGACAGGCAGAAAAGCATGCTCCCCTGAATCACTTAAAGGATTCTCTGGCTTAGGAATCACAATGATACCCAGAGCACTGGGAGGAACAGGAGAAGCAGCAATTATCCAGGAAGAAGACCGGCGGTGGGGGGAGGGTGGGGGCAACGATCATCGTGAATAAAAGCCACTCAATTCCTGAAAAATCCTTAAATTACTGTCCTCCAGACTCACAGCCTATGCCTGTCAACTGGTCTAACTTGTGTTTCTCCTTCAGTGAAGTATTATGTTTCTCCTTCAGTGAAGTATTTTGTGTGTAAGTACTTCAGATGATTACAAAGAGCTAACTCATAATACACACGTGTTGTGTCAATCAGATTCTGCAGATCCAGTGAGTGGCCACAAGGTTCGCATCTGCCCCACTCGTCTTTCTTTAGTTCTTAACGGACACAATCTGTGACCCGTAAAACAGATAAGCAGCAAGGATTTACTGAATAGCACGTGGACTTATAGTCAATATCTTGTAATGACTTATAATCGGAAGGAAAAGACCACTACGTGGTATACCTCAAAGTAACACAACATGGTGAATCAAGACTAGCTCAACGAAAAAGGAAAAAAGGCTAAGGAAGCGAAATCATATGCGCACCAACCCTTATCTGAGCCACCTTTACACAAGCCAATAACCATTTTTATTTGCCCTGAAGAAACTGAGAGGATTGCGGGAAAGAAAGGGAAAGCAAAAACAAGCTAAGGCCCACTCTAAACATGTTTGTTTCCTTTGCCTCTGGAAGGAAGGGGGGTGGGGTGTGCTGGGAGAGGAGGAAAGAGACAGACAGAAAGAGAAAGGGAGAGACAAAGAATGAAAAAGAGCTGGCTGGCTTTTTGGAATCTGTATTTCAAAAGACAAGTTTCAGAACATTATTTAAGAAGCTAACCTTAGATATTATGGCTCTGGCCTCTTCTATAGTCTTCTTTATGACTTGCTTCATTTTTTCATTTGGAGCTAAAAATAAAAAAGGAAGGGAGAGAGAAAGCCATCTTTAGGGTTCTTCCTAACCCCTCCTGTCTGAGTCGGGGAGGAAGTGATGAGACAAAGTACAAGGATGGAATCCAGGCAAAGGACATAGGAAAGCTGGCTGTCAGACGTTAGTTAGATCTCTCAAACTTGGCATTCTTAATAAATGACACTGGTACTTAGTCACTGAAAACACCAGAAACACAAAACTGTACTAAAGCCAAGTGACTGACACAGTCTTGATTTAAAGATGAACAGTGGACTGGTAACGTTCTGGTCACTATTTTTACAAGTGCCAGGATTTAGTTCTTTGATGCAATTCCAGCTAAAAAGCAAAAAAACATCTCTCCAAGATTTTTGATTTTGAGAATGGATTTAGGTATGAAAAGATGTGGAAGACAAGCAACTATTATTATTTTCTAGGCTAAAGTGCAAAATAAATACCATTAATAGAAATTCCTATTATCCTTAATATTTTTTTTTTTTTCTGAGCATGTAAAGGCTTTCTTTTGCATGGACACTTTCTTTTGCTTTTAAGAGTGTTTTAAGGGTATAATAGGTACTTAAGTGTTTGTTAACTGATCAATTATAATCTTTTAAAGGGAGCTTTTTATACAGGTTGAAAGGGATATGGTATCAAAATAGGTTATCATCCCTTTTCCTCTCCAATCCCACACGGACAACCATATACTAAAAGGAGACTAATTTCTTCAATGTTCGGCCTGTCCTAAACTGCTCTGTACAAGAGAGGCCTGTCGTCAATTCAAGTGGAGACCGCTGGGCTGATATTCAATTCCTCTTTGCACACAGAATACGCTAAATAAACTCTGATGTACAAACTGTAACAAAACATACCCTGCAATACATTTTCAACGATTATCCCCTCAGACTATTAGACTGAATGATATGAAAATGCCAATTTTAAATCATTTGTTGCCTATAAAGTTGGTAATTTCTTATGGTTTATCTACTACATTTAAAAGCTAGCTGAAACTTAGTAAGAGCAAGAAGACAGATGCCTTTTTTCCATCTAATTCATCCTGGATTAGTGTTTTGCTGCTGCTGCTGCTAAGTCGCTTCAGTTGTGTCCGACTCTGTGCAACCCCAGAGATGGCAGCCCACCAGGCTCCTCTATCCATGGGATTTTCCAGGCAAGAGCACTGGAGTGGGGTGCCATTCCCTTCTCTGAACATTTTGCTACAAGGAGTTAACAGGGCTTCCCTGGTGACTCAGACGCTAATGAATCTGCCTGCAGTGCAGGAAACCCAGGGTTCAATCCCTGGGTCGGGAAGATCCCCTGGAGAAGGAAATGGCAACCCACTCCAGTATTCTTGCCTGGAAAACCCCATGGACAGAGGAGCCTGGCAGGCTACAGTCCATGGGGTCACAAAAGAGTTCGACACAACTTAGCAACTAAACATCAACAAGGAGTTATATGGTACAGTATTTTGTAAGTCTGAATAGAAATACTGAGGTCAGTTTTTTAGTTTGAAGACTGTTTTCACACTGATTGTTATATTCAGGCATGCGCAGAGAAGAAAAATGCTGGATTACCTTGTCCATTCCTCCGTCCAATGTCATCTTTTTTAAATACTGAGCCTCCACTAGGGATACACTTTTCACCCCATTCATCCTTTAATTTCAGTTCTTCAATCTGTTCATCAGTCAGTCCTTGCATATTAGGAGGCAGAAATACACCATGTTCTGCTAATTCTTCCATTTCTTAAAAACAAGAGGAAGTTAGACAATATGCATCACAGTCATTATTATAGCACCTTACACTTCACTGGAAAGGACGCTTCCTAGAGGTCAGGGGCCGATTGGCTATTTTATTTAACAGACACTGAGATGTCACTTGCTATGGCATACCTGTCCCTGACCTCTGACAAGTGCTCACTGAGGCATCCTAGATCAACAGAAGCAGAGCATCTGGGGGCTCGCCCACCGGTCACGGGCTGCGGTTTCTGTGCTCCAATCCTCTGTGCTACGTTATGCCTCCTTTACACAAGCCAATAACCATTTTTATCTGCCCTGAAGAAACTGAGAGGATTGCGGGAAAGAAAGGGAAAGCAAAAACAAGCTAAGGCCCACTCTAAACATGTTTGAATACATACCCACATAGGGCATTATGGTTTTGCAAGTGCATTCGCATAGATTATCTCAATTTCTCCTTATGAGGTAGGCCAGACAGTTATCACCATCCCCATCTTCCCCAGTTCGCAGCGGAATCACCTGAGGCTTGCTCGGGTCACACTGCTACTACTGCAGCCCTTCCGTGGTGGCAGAGACAGGAAAAGACCTTCACTTTCTAGTATCATGTTCACTATTCAGATGCATGCTATTTTTCCTATTCCATATGTATTCACCCCAAAATGAGTCTACATTTTAACCTTGCAAAATTGCCTTTCTTCCTTCTCCTTCCTTTTCTTGCTCCTTTCTTTCACATGAAAGAGGTATGTGGGGTCTTCATAGCACTTTGAGAAGACACCAGGTGGCCTGTAATAACACAATACTATGGAACAAATACTATAGAGCAAATCACCAACTCGATGGACATGAGTTTGAGCAAGCTCTGGGAGTTGGTGATGGACAGGGAAGCCTGGCGTGCTGCAGTCCATGGGGTTGCAAAGAGTCAGACACAACTGAGCAACTGAACTGAACTGATGGAACAAATGGTGGAACTTAATGGGCTATTTACGGGATACTTACTGTTTCTCTCTCCCAACCCGACTGTAAGTATCTCGGGACGAGGGGAAGGGAGGGACAAGGAACTGGCCTCATTTGTCCTTGTCTTTGGGCACAGCCTGCCTGAACGTAGGTCCATAATAAGGACTATAGACAGGTGACGCTGTGCGCTAGTCTCTCAGTCGTGTCAGACTCTCGGTGACCACATGGACTGTAGCCTGCCAGGCTCCTCTGTCCATGGGATTCTTCAGGCAAGGATGCTGGAGAGGGGTGCTATTTCCTTTTCCAGGGGATCTTCCCGACCCAAGGACTGAACCCAGGTCTCCTGCACTGCAGGCGGATGCTTTACCATCTGAGTTACTAGGAAAAGAATCCACCTGCCAGATGCAGATTGGATCCCTGGGTTGGGAAGATTCCCTTGGAAGAAAGGGCACCCCACTCCAGTATTCTTGCCAGAAACTGAGAGGATTGCGGGAAAGAAAGGGAAAGCAAAAACAAGCTAAGGCCCACTCTAAACATGTTTGTTTCCTTTGCCTCTGGAAGGAAGGGGGGTGGGGTGTGCTGGGAGAGGAGGAAAGAGACAGACAGAAAGAGAAAGGGAGAGACAAAGAATGAAAAAGAGCTGGCTGGCTTTTTGGAATCTGTATTTCAAAAGACAAGTTTCAGAACATTATTTAAGAAGCTAACCTTAGATATTATGGCTCTGGCCTCTTCTATAGTCTTCTTTATGACTTGCTTCATTTTTTCATTTGGAGCTAAAAATAAAAAAGGAAGGGAGAGAGAAAGCCATCTTTAGGGTTCTTCCTAACCCCTCCTGTCTGAGTCGGGGAGGAAGTGATGAGACAAAGTACAAGGATGGAATCCAGGCAAAGGACATAGGAAAGCTGGCTGTCAGACGTTAGTTAGATCTCTCAAACTTGGCATTCTTAATAAATGACACTGGTACTTAGTCACTGAAAACACCAGAAACACAAAACTGTACTAAAGCCAAGTGACTGACACAGTCTTGATTTAAAGATGAACAGTGGACTGGTAACGTTCTGGTCACTATTTTTACAAGTGCCAGGATTTAGTTCTTTGATGCAATTCCAGCTAAAAAGCAAAAAAACATCTCTCCAAGATTTTTGATTTTGAGAATGGATTTAGGTATGAAAAGATGTGGAAGACAAGCAACTATTATTATTTTCTAGGCTAAAGTGCAAAATAAATACCATTAATAGAAATTCCTATTATCCTTAATATTTTTTTTTTTTTCTGAGCATGTAAAGGCTTTCTTTTGCATGGACACTTTCTTTTGCTTTTAAGAGTGTTTTAAGGGTATAATAGGTACTTAAGTGTTTGTTAACTGATCAATTATAATCTTTTAAAGGGAGCTTTTTATACAGGTTGAAAGGGATATGGTATCAAAATAGGTTATCATCCCTTTTCCTCTCCAATCCCACACGGACAACCATATACTAAAAGGAGACTAATTTCTTCAATGTTCGGCCTGTCCTAAACTGCTCTGTACAAGAGAGGCCTGTCGTCAATTCAAGTGGAGACCGCTGGGCTGATATTCAATTCCTCTTTGCACACAGAATACGCTAAATAAACTCTGATGTACAAACTGTAACAAAACATACCCTGCAATACATTTTCAACGATTATCCCCTCAGACTATTAGACTGAATGATATGAAAATGCCAATTTTAAATCATTTGTTGCCTATAAAGTTGGTAATTTCTTATGGTTTATCTACTACATTTAAAAGCTAGCTGAAACTTAGTAAGAGCAAGAAGACAGATGCCTTTTTTCCATCTAATTCATCCTGGATTAGTGTTTTGCTGCTGCTGCTGCTAAGTCGCTTCAGTTGTGTCCGACTCTGTGCAACCCCAGAGATGGCAGCCCACCATTTAAGAGTGTTTTAAGGGTATAATAGGTACTTAAGTGTTTGTTAACTGATCAATTATAATCTTTTAAAGGGAGCTTTTTATACAGGTTGAAAGGGATATGGTATCAAAATAGGTTATCATCCCTTTTCCTCTCCAATCCCACACGGACAACCATATACTAAAAGGAGACTAATTTCTTCAATGTTCGGCCTGTCCTAAACTGCTCTGTACAAGAGAGGCCTGTCGTCAATTCAAGTGGAGACCGCTGGGCTGATATTCAATTCCTCTTTGCACACAGAATACGCTAAATAAACTCTGATGTACAAACTGTAACAAAACATACCCTGCAATACATTTTCAACGATTATCCCCTCAGACTATTAGACTGAATGATATGAAAATGCCAATTTTAAATCATTTGTTGCCTATAAAGTTGGTAATTTCTTATGGTTTATCTACTACATTTAAAAGCTAGCTGAAACTTAGTAAGAGCAAGAAGACAGATGCCTTTTTTCCATCTAATTCATCCTGGATTAGTGTTTTGCTGCTGCTGCTGCTAAGTCGCTTCAGTTGTGTCCGACTCTGTGCAACCCCAGAGATGGCAGCCCACCAGGCTCCTCTATCCATGGGATTTTCCAGGCAAGAGCACTGGAGTGGGGTGCCATTCCCTTCTCTGAACATTTTGCTACAAGGAGTTAACAGGGCTTCCCTGGTGACTCAGACGCTAATGAATCTGCCTGCAGTGCAGGAAACCCAGGGTTCAATCCCTGGGTCGGGAAGATCCCCTGGAGAAGGAAATGGCAACCCACTCCAGTATTCTTGCCTGGAAAACCCCATGGACAGAGGAGCCTGGCAGGCTACAGTCCATGGGGTCACAAAAGAGTTCGACACAACTTAGCAACTAAACATCAACAAGGAGTTATATGGTACAGTATTTTGTAAGTCTGAATAGAAATACTGAGGTCAGTTTTTTAGTTTGAAGACTGTTTTCACACTGATTGTTATATTCAGGCATGCGCAGAGAAGAAAAATGCTGGATTACCTTGTCCATTCCTCCGTCCAATGTCATCTTTTTTAAATACTGAGCCTCCACTAGGGATACACTTTTCACCCCATTCATCCTTTAATTTCAGTTCTTCAATCTGTTCATCAGTCAGTCCTTGCATATTAGGAGGCAGAAATACACCATGTTCTGCTAATTCTTCCATTTCTTAAAAACAAGAGGAAGTTAGACAATATGCATCACAGTCATTATTATAGCACCTTACACTTCACTGGAAAGGACGCTTCCTAGAGGTCAGGGGCCGATTGGCTATTTTATTTAACAGACACTGAGATGTCACTTGCTATGGCATACCTGTCCCTGACCTCTGACAAGTGCTCACTGAGGCATCCTAGATCAACAGAAGCAGAGCATCTGGGGGCTCGCCCACCGGTCACGGGCTGCGGTTTCTGTGCTCCAATCCTCTGTGCTACGTTATGCCTCCTTTACACAAGCCAATAACCATTTTTATCTGCCCTGAAGAAACTGAGAGGATTGCGGGAAAGAAAGGGAAAGCAAAAACAAGCTAAGGCCCACTCTAAACATGTTTGAATACATACCCACATAGGGCATTATGGTTTTGCAAGTGCATTCGCATAGATTATCTCAATTTCTCCTTATGAGGTAGGCCAGACAGTTATCACCATCCCCATCTTCCCCAGTTCGCAGCGGAATCACCTGAGGCTTGCTCGGGTCACACTGCTACTACTGCAGCCCTTCCGTGGTGGCAGAGACAGGAAAAGACCTTCACTTTCTAGTATCATGTTCACTATTCAGATGCATGCTATTTTTCCTATTCCATATGTATTCACCCCAAAATGAGTCTACATTTTAACCTTGCAAAATTGCCTTTCTTCCTTCTCCTTCCTTTTCTTGCTCCTTTCTTTCACATGAAAGAGGTATGTGGGGTCTTCATAGCACTTTGAGAAGACACCAGGTGGCCTGTAATAACACAATACTATGGAACAAATACTATAGAGCAAATCACCAACTCGATGGACATGAGTTTGAGCAAGCTCTGGGAGTTGGTGATGGACAGGGAAGCCTGGCGTGCTGCAGTCCATGGGGTTGCAAAGAGTCAGACACAACTGAGCAACTGAACTGAACTGATGGAACAAATGGTGGAACTTAATGGGCTATTTACGGGATACTTACTGTTTCTCTCTCCCAACCCGACTGTAAGTATCTCGGGACGAGGGGAAGGGAGGGACAAGGAACTGGCCTCATTTGTCCTTGTCTTTGGGCACAGCCTGCCTGAACGTAGGTCCATAATAAGGACTATAGACAGGTGACGCTGTGCGCTAGTCTCTCAGTCGTGTCAGACTCTCGGTGACCACATGGACTGTAGCCTGCCAGGCTCCTCTGTCCATGGGATTCTTCAGGCAAGGATGCTGGAGAGGGGTGCTATTTCCTTTTCCAGGGGATCTTCCCGACCCAAGGACTGAACCCAGGTCTCCTGCACTGCAGGCGGATGCTTTACCATCTGAGTTACTAGGAAAAGAATCCACCTGCCAGATGCAGATTGGATCCCTGGGTTGGGAAGATTCCCTTGGAAGAAAGGGCACCCCACTCCAGTATTCTTGCCTGGAAAATTCCATAGGCAGAGGAGCCTGGCGGGCTACAGTCCATGGGGATGCAAAAAGTCAAGACACGACTGAGCAGGTAGCACAGATTAAATGAATGGGTTTCCCGTTCACTAATGAGACTGAACAATCAGCACATTTCAATTGATAATTTCACAGAAAAAGAAGCTGAGACTCCTTTTCCCCCAGATGCTTTGATTTTAAAATAACACTTAATTGAGCTTGGCCTGGAGCTGGTAAATTTTACTAAGAAACTATACATATGACCCATAAGTGAGTTCTTAGGGAACGGATAGTTTATGATCCTTAAGGAGTACTCTATGGTACAAAAATCACCTGTTACAGAAACAATCACATCTTGGATCACACCTGGACTAACACACTGTCAAGTACTGTGCTGCCTAAGGCGACAGTTAGGAGCTTGAGGAGGCTCTGAGCGCTAAGTCCTTTCAGTCGTGTCCGACTCTTTGCGACCCCATGGACTGTAGCCCGTCAGGCATCCTCTGTCCATGGGATTCTCCAGGCAAGATTACTGGAGTAGGTTGCCGTGTCCTCCTCCAGGGCTCTTCCCAACTCAGGGTTTGAACCCTGTGGCTTTTAGGTCTTCTGCATTGGCCGGCACGTTACCGCTAGAATTTACATTTAAATGAATTGAAATAAAGAATGCAGTGTCTTGGCGGTGTTCAACAGCCTCCTGTGATACCGGACATCCACTCCAGTGTATTCTTGCCTGGAGAATCCCGTGGACAGACCACGGAGTCGCAAACAGTCGGACACGACTTATAGCAACTACCACTGCTCCGCCAGGGAACATCTCCGGCGCGGTGCAAAGTTGCACTGGCCGTCGCCGCTCCGGGGGTGGGGGTGGGGCGGGGGGCAGTGACCAAAACACTGTAACATGAGGATCAGGCTGTTTCCTAGAGCAGGGAACACTGACCAAAACACTGTAACATGAGGATCAGGCTGCTTCCTAGAGCAGGGAACACTGACCAAAACACTGTAACATGAGGATCAGGCTGCTTCCTAGAGCAGGGAACACGGAGGGAGGCAAGAACGCCGAGGCTCTCTTACTGTCTCTCGCCCTTGAAAACCATCCCAAAGCTGTGTGGCTCTCCCATCTCCCCAACGCCCCCGGAGACTGCTCTATCTCCAAAATCTCAAAAGAGAACGCTCACTCTTAAAAATCGGCCCGGGGATCGTCCCACCTCTCGCACTTGTGGAGATCCCCTACACCTGCTCTGGGGCCCAGGCTCTAGGCTCTCTCCCGTGCCACCTCCCGTCCCCACTCTCCCCTCCTCGGTTTCGGGACTTAGGTCGGTTTGTTTTGCTTACAGAGCCCTAGTCCCGACTCCCCAGGCCCTGGAGCTGCCCGTCCCGTCTGCTCCGAGCACTCCTCCACGCGGTGCAGTCAGTTCAGCCGCTCAGTCGTGTCCGACTCTTCGCGACCCCATGGACTGCAGCACGCCAGGCTTCCCTGTCCATCACCAAGACCTATCGCTGACGAGGCCGTCGGCTGCTGGTTCTTAGGTCTTCAGGTTCCCCAAGTCTAGTGTATCTGGCGCGGCTGACGCCGGAACGACGCTCCCCAAACTCGTCATTCACTGTCCAGCAAAATTCTTATTAAAGGTAGTCGTGGGCGGCGCTGTTAATTCCCAAACAGGGCGGGAGGTCCAGGGTCACGGCTCTCATGGAGCTTATATTCGGTGTAAGTGACAAAAAGAAAGCAAACATAAACGGATAAGGCAGATTTTAAAAAGTAAAAATAAACAGGGTGATTCACTTTTTAGATAGGATCCTCAAGGAATGTCTTAAAGGGATGGTAACATTTGCACCGAGTTCTTTTTCACGAGGCGCTCGCAAAGCTATCCAGGCTCCCCACCCCTGGTTGTCTCCTTGGAACGGCCGTTGCCGAATACGAATTGTTTTGAGTTTTACAAGCACCTGCCATTCCGCATACCTGAAACTTTCCTCCCTGCATTGAATCTGTATCCCTGAAGTTCCCGGGCAGAGGGAAGAAAGTGGGAGACTGTAGGCCTGGGAATGCGTCGAGGCAACCCAGAGCCTCATGTGAAGACCGCTAGAATGATACTGGATAGAAGGGGGAAGGGGCCCAGAGGGGAGATAGTACTGTCTCTAGTACTGTCGGGGCAGGGATCACCCAGACCCTGGAACATGCAGTACTGGTCAGACTGGCAAATGTCTTTTACCCACAGGGCGTCTACTGGGTTCACCTACCTCCTGATTGCTGGCTGTAAGATCCTCCTCTGATTTCCTCCTGAATCCAACAAAGTATCCATCAGGCCGCTCCTGCTTAAAACTTGCTTTATATATAGCCTTCTAGGTAGTGAGAACCATATATCCACACACTCATGTATTACAGACAGGGTCTCGAGTTATAAGTTTTAATAATGTAAAAGGAATGAAAGAATAGAAAACCCATGTTTGTACTGGTCATCCAGTTCTGTTTAAGTATGTACTTACAAACTTTACATTGTTGTTATTGTTTAGGCGCTAAGTTGTGTCCGTAACCCCATGGACTGTACCCAGCCAGCCTCCTCTGTCCAAGGGATTCTCCAGGCAAGAACACTGGAGTGGGTTGCCATTTCCTTCTCCAAGGAATCCTCCCACCCAGAGAACTTGGGTTTCTGACTTGGCAGGCAGATTCTTTACCACTGGGCCACCATGGAAGCCCATTAATTACATTGTCACAGGTCGAACACCTGCACCATCTTTAATCTTTGTCACCACTGCTATTTGCCTTTGTATTCTTACATTGCATTCCTTTCCGTGTTTCTTTAAGGTCCTTTTTTTCTCACACAGGCTGTGTCATACAAATTGTGTGTAGCTCTTCCTCACGGCTTTCCTGCCATGCAGGAGACCTGGGTTTGATCCCTGGGTTGGGGAGATCCCCTGGAGAAGGAAATGGCAACCCACTCCAGTATTCCTGCCTGGAGAACCCCATGGACAGAGGAGCCTGGTGGGCTACAGCCCTCGGGGTCACAGAGTTGGACACAACTGAGTGACTTCACTTTCACTTTCCTCATTGTAGTTTAAGTGATCAAAAATCATGCCAAAGCCTATTGTATTGTCACCCACGTGGGTTCTGAATTTGAAGACAAATGTGACATCTGTGTGTTCCTATGTACTTTGGCATATTATTTCTAACTGTTTTAGATACTGTGTCCTTTCTAGGGTAAGGGGATCTTATAAGCATTTGTATCTGCGGAAGCAATCCATTAGTAGTGATAAACACTCCGGTACAGATAATTAATGGGGCATTCATGTTGACTGATAGATATCAGGCAACCGGAGAGGAAAAGAAAATTTTTACTGTACTGAAAAATATTGTTTTAATACCATTAACACACATATGTGGGACTTCCCCCATGGCTCAGCAGGTAAAGAATCCGGCTGCAATGCAGGAGAGCCAGGAGATGTGGATTCGATCCTGGGTCAGGAAGATTCTCCTAGAGAAAGAAATGGCAACCCACTCCAGTACTCTTCCCTGGAAAATCCCATGGCCTGGTGGGCTACAGTCCATAGGGTCGCAAAGAGTCATAAACAGCTGAGGGACAGAGCATACATACATAACACAAATATATATTCCTAACAGATAGAGAACACAGTTTGGTATGTTTCAAATTTGATATAACTAATGTCATACTGTATTATTTTGTACCTTGCTTTATGGCTCCATAATGAAATTTACTAATATTTCATTCACTTATTTTCACTACTACATAGTATTCCACCAGAAATATGTCACTCCATTCCCTTGATGGTCAGTTTCTTTCTAGTTTTCACCATTACAATGTGCATTCCTACTCCACTTGTCCTAGAATTTCGAAGTCCAATATGTTGTGACAGAATATATGAACCTTACACTGGACGCGATTTATGTATTTTTTAAGCTAATCATTTTTTGGCTGTGCTGGGTCTTTGTTCTCCTCGAAAGCGTTCTCCAGTTGTGGTGCATTGCCTTCTCATGGTGATGGCTTTTGTTGCACAGCACGGGCTCTAAGACTCCGGCTCAGCAGTTGAGGGGCGTGGGCTTCGTTGCTCAGCAACATGTGGAATCTTCCTAGACCAGGGGTCGAATCCATGTCCCCCTGCATTGGCAGGTGGATTCTTAACCACTGGACCATCAGGCAAATCCTACTGGATGTTATTTAATTGTTCTCTAGAATTGATGTGCCAATTTGCCCTCTCACCACCAATATACGAGTTCCCATTTTTCCACGTGTGATATCTTGATGTGGTCAGACTTTTTCCCTAACATTAATAAAGTGGCATTTTGCTTTATACATGAGTTTGGTTTTCCTGTGTCAATCACTCATGCAGGGCTTAGGATCTGGCTATAAATCATGTGGAGAGGCTCAAAGATAAGCTATAGACAGAGAAATATATTTACAAAGCACATATTCAACAGAGCTGGAGTCTCTAGAATATATAAAGAGCCCTCAAAACATGACAGTTAAAAAACAATCTATTTAGAAAATGGGCAAAAGACACATATTTCACACATCAAAAAAGGCATCAGATGGCAAATAAGCACATGAAAACATGTTCAGCATCATTAGTTCTTAGGGTAAAAACAAAGCCACGATGAAATTCAGACAAAGATAAGAAAAACTGGGTCGCTCATAGGTTCCTGATGGGAATGTAAAATGGTTCAGTCATTCTAGAAGAAAATTTGGCAGCTTTTAAAAAATCCAAGCACGCAACCACTCTATGACCCAGCATGTACCCCTGATCATTTATCCCAGAGAAATGAAAACTTACGTTCACATAAAAACCTGAGACGAGTGTTCAGAGAAGCTTCATTTATAATAGTCCCAAACTGGGAACACCCCAAATGTCCTTCAGTGGATGAATAAATGGTTAAACTAACTGTGATATATCCATACCATGGGATACTATGTAACAATAAAAAAGGAACAAACTATTGATACACACAATCCAGATGAATCTCCAGAGAACTGTGCTGAGTAAAAGTCAATCCCCAAAGCTTACACACATGGTTACATTTATGTAACATTCTTGAAGTGGCAAAATTACAGTGAATATGGAGAACAGCATCTATTATGGAGAATAGATTAGTGGTTGCCAGAAGTTAAGGACACAGGAGAAGGGCATGGGATGGGTGAGAAGTGGGGAAAAGGCAACACGCAGGATCTTCAGGGAGATGGAATAATCTTTTATATCAGTGTTAAAGTCCTGGCTGTGGTATTGCACTATCGTTTTGCAAAATGTTACTTACCACTGGGTAAAGGATACCTGGGATCTTTCTGTATTATTTCTACAACTGCAAGTTGTTGTTTAGTTGCTATGCTGTGCCTGACTCTGTGACCCCATGCACTGTATAGCTAGCTGGGCTCCTCTGTCCAGGGGATTTCCCAGGCAAGAATACTGGAGTGCGAAGCCATTTCCTTCTCCAGGGGATCTTCCCAACCCAGGGATCAAACCTGTTGTCTCCTGCATTGACAGGTGGGTTCTTTACTGTCTGAGCTGCCACGGAAGCCCATACAAATCTACAGTTACCTTACAAAGTTTTTACAAAGCCTATTATTCTGTATCTGTAACTTCTTAATCAGAGATTAATGAACATGACTGAATTATTTAAGAATCAAGGTTATTGTTTTAAATAGCAATCTGAAAAAAAGGCAATACTCACAGGAACAGCCGCCTCTGTCTCTTACTTTGGGTCTTTTAAGGTGGTCTCTTCTTTTGTCTGGCTATTCGTTAGCCTGTTTCCCCTCTGCTCCCCTCACCCTCCCCGCCTCCCCCGCCCCAAGCTGTTTCTCTTGCTGTGGGTCAGAAAATCATCATTCATCCCTCCTGTGTTATTTTCAAGCCAGCAAGATTTTGAATAAGGGCCTCTCTTACAGAATAAGCACATGACTTCTTAATGATGATTAGTAATTTGAGAATAGCTTCCTACTTTCAGCAGAAGGATCACATAGAGACAGAGGCTGAGATGGTTGGATGGCATCACCGACTCAACGGACACGAGTCTGAGCAAGCTCTAGGAGATGGTGAAGGACAGGAAAGCCTGGTGTGCTGCAGTGTATAGGGTCGCCAAGAGTGGGACATGACCGAGCGACTGAACAACAACAATTACACAGAGAAATAAAATGGATGAGAATAACATCTTGAATTAAAACACCTGATCTGAAAAAAAAACAAAACCTGATTTGACAGTAAGAATTAATCCTCAAACGTTGCCAAACTCATCTATGTAAAGTTAAAGGAAAATAGCTGAGAAAAATTCTTCCCTTTTGAGCAAAGCAGTCAGTATGGTAAAGACAGGTATATTTATTTCATATGACAGCACATTTCACAGGATATGTTCAGTGTTTATATGCCACTGACTTTAATACTGTACTCCTATAAAGTATATAGTTATAAATACTGTGTGCCACATAAGCAATAAAATTCTTACATATAAACAGCAATCTACTATAGAGAACAAAGAATTCACAAAGAGATCCTTAGTGTCTAGTTTCTGCTCTGCTTTTAACAGAACTGGTCAATAATTTAATAATATGCAGAATACTGGCTAGTTAATTTGCAGTGTGCCTTTAACTGTCTGTCATAACTTTGTGCATTTTTCCAGCAACTTGCCAAGTATCGATAGAATTTCCTGATAAAGGCTGAGCTGCTGCTTGATATGTGTATTTTAGACAGTTGTTTCTATTCAATAGGAAACATTGCTCACAGAACTGCAGTCGAACTAAAGTTTATAATGAGTTATTTTCCTAACAGAGAGCAAATACCATATACACTAATCACACAGATGTTAAAGCCACAGTTTCAACAAGTTAATTCACATTTTGAAGCACATTGCTTATAGTAATACTGCTGTTTAAAATATACTACTGCTGAAATGATTAGACCCCCCCAAAAAAAGCACAATGTAGAACTCACGAGAGTTATTTCTAATAGCAAGTCCTGCCTGTTAATAGAGAGAGAATTACTTTTATAAATACAGTATTCTGATAACATTTGAGCATTTAGAAAAGTGCTTTTTCCTAATAGATTTGCTTTATGTGGTTAAGTGCAACGCAGCTTGCTGTGCTTTTTTACATCTTACGTATTCTTAGCTGTGAACTCCATCTTCTGATATTCCCCCAATGCACATGTTTAAAGGTTAAATGTGGACAACGGAATTCAGGTGACATTTACAACTCTTTGTATAAAAGGAACGCTAATATAATGGGTAAAGTTGATTTCAAACTGACAACAAAACAACTATCGCTCCAGGAATTTTCTGACTGGGATTCCTCAATGATATCAAAACACTATCTGTATAAATTATGAACGTCTTCATAAAATTAATCAAAAGCAGTATCAGCTGCATACTGGCAGTGCAGGAGACAAAATCCACAGCTAATTTGAGGTGTCGCCTCTAAGAATGAAAAGCAGCATCGCAGATGGGGCGAGGGAACACACGGTAGATTCAGTTCAGCGCCCCCCGGGATGGGGGCCGCCCGGCTCATCAGCTAGAGAAGCGAGGAGGGCCATCCTCGGACACCTCCATGGACCCTGAACTCCCATTTACTTCTCACTGAATTTGGTGGCACGTGCCTGCCTGCCATCTGTGGCCAGCGTGCCTTTTTGAAAGGACAGGAGGGTCGGTCTACACAATATGCTGCTTCCGGCTGCAAGAAGCTCCTCCCCAAGAAAAGCAGGCAGAGGTGTGGGACCAGAGTGACAAGGCGGTGTGTGGTGTGTGTGTCAGAAGGGGTGGGTGTGCAATGGGGGCAAATTCTGGTTTCGTCATGAGATTACTCTAGATTTGGAAAGAAAGATAATGGAAATGTCCAAATTTCATTTTCAGCCATCCATTTGATTATATGGAAAAGAGAAATCTGTTACAACTTTTAGGTAAAAATTTGGTCTGACTTTTACCCTAGAATTTAAGTGATGCATTTTACCAGTATGTAAGTGTATACATTTGTGTGTGTCTACACTTTTTTTTTTAAGCAATGTCTTTCTAAATTCTGTTCCAGTATACCTTTGACGGCTCTTTGGTAAATACCAGTTGTTGACAAGTAGGAAAGGGCTGGCACCAATGTCGGCTAGAAGTTGTTTGGGCTTTGTGAGATGCTTTCAAGGAGATTGATGAAGAATTTCTGAATGAGGACTGTTTTCTAAAATAGCTTCGAGCACTTTTTATGGCTTCTACTCTCTCTTATTTATCGAAACAGAAACACACCAAAATTCCAGTTAATAATGAGAAAGATTTTTCCTTAATTCCGATATACACATATTCCAACTCTGTACACATTAAATAGTGGTATTTCATGACAACATCAGTGCACCTGACAATTCCTTATTGCACATCATGAATAACGAATGCCCAAATCTTTTGGCTCTACCCTGCCAAAACTAAAGGGACAACTGCTCTCTACTGTGTGGCGCTATCTTTCTGTCAGGTCTAGCGTGGGTGATGCCTTAGAGGCCAGGGCTGTGAAAGGGTCTGTGGGAGGGGTGGTGCCAGGTGGGAGCAGAGGGACAGGCGGTGGGGGTGGTCTTCTTGCTGGCAACACACAGAGAGACACACTGGTACTTCTACCCCAGTCATCACCAAGCGTCACCTTGGAGCCAGGAGATGAGCTCGGCTGTTTACCCAGGAAAACGTCTGGACGAGTGGACCCTGGCTTCCCTGTCACACCAAAGCCCTCTTCTTCCTCGAAGGTTACCCATCCTTTGGGGTTGCCGACTGTTAGTGCAGGAGGGCCCTGCGGATCAAAACTGTCATTAAACCCATCCAGGGAGGATGAAGGCTTGCTACTGTTCTGACCCAGAGGCCTCAGCGAAGAGAATGGACTCGGAGCAACAGGCTCTTCTTTGGAGAACCATGAAGTGGCCTCTGATTCTTGAGACTCAGCTCGAAAGGGGTTTCCGGGAGTGGCGGTCCTGTTGGTGAAAGGATTTGTGCTGCTTGCGCTTGGGATGAATGGGTTTGGGGAACATTGCGTGTTTTCCTGGGATTTACTCCGGGCTGGAATTGGAGGCATTGTTGGCATGCAGCTTACAGAACTCAGAGTGTTCGTGTTACTTGGGGTTGCAGAAGGCAACGGCGTCAACCCCCTTGGGTTTGGGGTGTGAACAGATGGCTGAGCCTTTGATACAGCAAGCAGGTTCAATGACAAGTCTTCAAATGGGTCACTCTTTAATGGCGAGTCCAGTCTGACGGCGGAGACTCCGTTTGTTTTCACCTGGGAAAGAGACAGCCCATTGGATAATCAGAACAAACAAAAAGCAATACAGTTACTTTGAATGCCCCTTCTGCTTCCTGTCTTGATTATTCTTCATTCTGAGGGGGTCAAGTATACATACTCAAAAAATAAAAAAAGGAGCTTTGTGTAGTCTGTTACTCTGGTGGTTAAACAAGTACCATGAAATATTTTTTTTTTAAAAACTCTGCTAAATAAGTTCTTTTATAAATACAGCTTATTTCATCCATGCAAGTATTGATATGTAAAATGGAGAACTGCACTGAATTAGCAGATGAGTTTGGTTCATGCCCAGTTCTATCAGATAATCAAATGAAGTTAAGAAACTCACATTCAATTCAAAGTTTATGCTAAATCGCTATGAATAAACTTCCAACACCCATCTGTGATGATGATGTGGTTTCACTGTTTTTTGAAATATATTTTCATTGAGAGTTAATGTTACTATGGAAATTCAACTTTATGGATAAAAATTAATTTTATTAGTATATCTGTATTCATAAGCTGAAGACAATGCATCATTTCCTTTCCCACATGTAGAATAAAATTTTCAAAGCATTCTTTGCCTTTTAATGTCAGCTCTCCTTTGTAGAATAAATTCTGAATGTGAAAATATTTTTAAATTGACCTTCCTCATCTTTAGATAGGCTTATTAATAACTAACTGCGATGATTCTTTAAAACTGGATGGCGTGGTAGGGGGAGGAATTCGGTTTCTATTTGGGATAGTAATTCTTCAACCAAAATAAAGCTATGTGTGGCAGAGCTGGCTGTGAACCGTTACTGGCAGGAGAAGGGGTCAGACCTACTTCACAGTCATGAAAAATCCGCCCTGTGTGCCCAGTTCACAAAGAAGCCAGCTGGAGTGGAGCCCGGCTGTGGTACTGGGCACAGGCTACTTTCCTAAGGGAAACACTGAACTGAAGCCTGGCTGTATGAGAAAAGTAGCTAGCTTTATCGGGAACTCCATTTTATTTTTTTGGGAGGAACTCCATTTTAATTTAAAAAAAAACAAAAAACAAACCACTCTATAAGCTAAAGACTTGCAATGTACAAAATGGAGCATGACCCAAAATGAATTTAGGTCATTGTTACAGCAAGTAACTAAACATTTGTAAGATATGTTGAAAAAAAGAGCAGCAGTCTCAGTAAAACATTGTTTTGCTATTCTCGTTTTAGTCACTGAGTCATACCTGACCCTGCAACCCCACAAGACAACTATAGTCTATAGCCCACTAGGCTCCTCTGTCCATGGGATTTACCAGGTAAGAAAACTGGAGTGGGTTGTCATTTGCTTCTCCAGGGAATTTTCCTGACCCAGGGATCGAACCTGTGTCATCTTCTTTAGCAGACAGATTCTTTATCACTGAGTTGCCTGGGAAACTCCAATAAAACATAATTGCATCTTCTTAAACAGTAACTTGGTGCTTAAGAATAGGGAAGGCTAATTCCCCTCCGATCCAGTGGTTAGGGCTCTCTGCTTTCATTGCCAGGGCCTGGGTTCAACCCCTGGTCAGGAAACAGAGACCCCACAAACCACTTGGAGTGGCAGAAAAAAAAAAAGAGTAAGGAAGGCTGCTCATTTGCAAAAGGAAACAGTGTGGATAACTCCTTACGTGAATCACTCTCTAGGATCTATTTTATTCAACTAATCTATAGTATACTTTAAGAAAACAAGTTTTATTTTTCTTCAAACTTAATATGACAATAAATTTGTACAAAATTAAAGAGCAGACATGTCATAGATTTTAAACTGTATTCTAAGTGTATTGCAGTACTTGAGAGACAAATTTACTATAGACACTGTAAAATTACAATTAGCTATACATTACCAGTAATGACTGGGTTATTTACGATTCATACGACAAAACAGAAGTACTTGAATGGGTCTGGGCCTCGATTCTCCCATGGTAGACAAAGAGTCCATGACACAGACGCTATAGGTAGGAAGTTTATGCTTTGTACAGCTTAGAATAATAGGCCTTTGCCAAATAAATGTTGCAGATTTAAATATCTTTATTTCCATATATTAACAAATTTTTCTTTCAAAATAATTTAATAGAAACATGATCACTTTGCCCAATGAGATTTGAAATTATGACAGCCACATCATCATTCATTACATTAGAATGAATTTCTGTGTATCTAAGCAGCATTTATGATGACTTGACATTAATGATGGTTATTTTTTACAGAGAAGGGTGTTGGAAAGGCCCTTAAATAATCCTGCTATAATGTTAACTTTCATCTTTGTAAATCATCAATTCTTCTTTAACAACAAAAAAATCTACTAGTGCTACTAGTTATAATCTACATGCTACTAGTTATTTTTTTAAATTTCCCAAAAGAAATCTAGGAAAAAAATTGAATTTTATACCTACATAACTATGCCATTGTTAAAACCAAGAACCAATTTGGTTTTGCCAAATACACTTTCATATATCTAAAGCGTACCTTCGTAAAGTTATATTTTTTAGTCTTGTTAATTTTTGTAAAAAAAAAAAAAAAGCAAAATAAATGGGAAAGCATTAGCAAGAATAACTAAGATGGTTCCTAAGAATTCAAAATACTAAGAAAAAAAGCAGGTTTTATGGTATGATAACAGAATTTATTAATGTGGACAGGTGGTTTTTAAAAATGGGTGAAAATTTAGATGTATAAAGCAAAAGATTCATACATCTAATGTGCTAAGACAGATGAGAAGCACATATAAGATTGAGAAATAATCCGATACCTGTTACCCTGATGGTTGCTCCTGCTTTGAGAAACGAAACACAGACATCAAGGAAAAGAGTTAGGAGGACAATCTGAGACCAACCAGCAACCCTAACAATTCAGTCTTCAAAACACTTTCAGTTTTATATTACGTACAAAATCCAAGACCAGTGAGATCTGCAGGTCACAGGATAGGATCAAGAGACAATAAAATGTACTGCTGTAATAGGGCTCAGGATTTAATTTTATCTGAGGCTGATTACTAACTAGTTCAAAGTAGTAATTCCAAAAATAATATTCCAAATACATTATTAGAGCACTGAAGTATTTTCAGCAGGCTATGGATGAAATGTTTGTGTCCCCTCAGATTCGTATGCTGAACCCCAACCTCCTTATGTGATGGTATTTGGAGACGTGGCCTCTAGGAGGTGAATGGGGTTAGATGAGGTCCTGAGAGTGGGCCCTCTTGATGGAACTAGCACCCTTTGGAGGAGACACACCAGAGGGCTTGCTCTTTTTTCCCTTGTGCAAGCACCAAGGAAAGGCCATGTGGCACAGGAGAAGAGGCCCCAGCAGAACCCAACCATGCTGGCATCCTGATCTCGGGCTTCCAGAACTTGAGAAGACAAATTTCTACTGCCTGAGTCACCCAGTTCATGGTATTTTGTTACAGCAGCCCAAGAAGGTTAGGACACAGCCTTAAGACAACCTATGGGTTCATCATGATTAGAGAAATTGTACAAAATGGCACCACTTTGCAGAAAAGTGAAAACTGGTATTTATTTTAACATGGTCAGGATCCAGGCTTGTTCTATTAATCTATCACTCAAACTTTCTGAAGGGTGATACTAAAGATGAAATCACAATCTTTCTATAATATAGTAGCAGTACTTTAAAAAAACTACAGTATTCTTAAGAAACAGTTTGAACATAAATCTCCCCCAATATTTAAAGCTTACCTTATTTTAAAATACCAAAACTCACTTAGTTTCAAGAGACACCATTCTAAAATAAATTATTTTATAAATAATATATTTATTATATATTTATATTATATAAAATGTGTTACTACAAAACATGAGACTCCTGAATTTAACCTTTCCTGATGATCCTGATGCATTAGTTTTGGAAGAGTTGGATAAAAACTGGGAATAGGCTTATACTAAGATGCTAGAGGATGGTATTAAATTAATCCAGAAAGCTGAGATTTTTTTTTCTTTTTTGGCTGTGCTGTGCGGCATGCAGGATCTTAGTTCCCTGACCAGGGCTCAAAACTATGCCCTCTGCATTGGGAGCATGGGGTCTTAACCACTGAACTGCCAGGAAGTCCTGAGATTTTCTACCTGGCCTTGTCCCTCACTATCAGCTGTCACTCCAACAGTATAGCTGTGATGCTATTACTTTACTTTCCATTGGATTCCTGACTTCTGGTTTTCAGCTGATAATCAGATGACTAAGACACTGAAAGTCAGATAAGTGGGCCTTTTTACATTTTCTAAAGGATATATAACATATATAATCATTTGAATTAGAAGAATCTTTTCTATATAGAATTATAGAATCAAATAACTTAAATAGTAATAACAAGTAAAGCTGGGTCATGTGTGGTTCTATGTTTTAAATACCTTGTATATTTTTGGCAGAATTAATAAAGACTTGTAAAAATTACTAAGTGTTCAATTCTAAGACTGTTTCGTATTATTACCAAGATATCAAAATGTGAGTTACTTTACTAACTCACCCTTTTCAAGTTATAGCCATTACAGAAGAATTTTTAAGACTTTAGATGTTCATTATTTTTTGAATAGGCATTATTTTTATGGTTCAAAATTAAAAAGGCACAAAAGGTAAAATGCCTCCCTGTCTTTCTGACTATAAGCTCCCAGGAGGAAACTAAGCTCTTTGTGGTCTTTCACAAAGGCAGTCTACACATGAACAAGACCTCTACTCCCCAGAAAAGTGTGTCTGTGTATATAATATGTAGAGGGATTTGATATCAATGACTGAGGCAAAAAAAAAAAAGGCTTATAACAAACACCTTTCACAGTTTTGATGAGCAGAATATAAGAGTCAAGAATACAATCTACTAAACCACACACAAAGCACAAGCTTGCTGGGCTTTGTCAGCAAATTACCATACCCATTCCAGTGAAAATCAGAAAGCAAAATGGGAAAATGACCTAAGAAAATGATACAGGGCAGTCATGGAATATTCATCCTATACTATTTGTGTCATAAGATGACTTTCTACTGAGAACTGCAATCTTCCTTGCTCTTTCTGAAGTTGTTCAGAGTACCACACCTACTTTCAACACTGAAAACATTTTAGGAATTAGGGTTCACCTTTACTGTGAAAATCATAATCACTTTCTGTCCTAAAACTGTAGTAATACAAAGCTTTAAGATGGCTTCTTTGAAAGTTTCTTGCCCTCCAATTACACTAAAAAAAAAATAAATAAATACAATACTATACCTTATAAGAAAATGAAAAGAAAAAACCATCATGCACTAAAAGTAGATGGGCAAAGAGAAAATAATGGACATTTATTGTTTGAAGGGCTTCTATAATTACTATATATCTTCAGTGTCCTCAATTACATAATACTTTTTGGTGTTAATTAGCTTAAGAGAACATCATTCTCAATTATATATCCGTCTTAGCTTTTTAAAAAATGTGACCAATAGTCTAATAAATTAGTGCTAATTGCTAACTATTCATATTGTTTCAAGATTCATATTTACTTTATAATCTGTTTTTCACTGTGAAGAAGCATAAGAAACTGCTAACTTCTGCCAATTAGCTGGACATACTCACATATCTGCAATATGTGAGTGCAAAATAAATGCAAATAATAGTTTGCAAAATAAATGCAAACTATTATTATAAACATGCTTAAGAGACATCACCAGTGTAATATTTCTGTATTTTAGACTATTCCAAAATAAAAGCAGACTTAAAACTTCAGTTTTTTGGCCTTGATGGCATTTTCAAGTTAAAACTTTTGGATAAAATTCAATGTGAGGCTAGATAACAGAAATATAAAGATAAACCTTATACTAAAGATAAACTTGTACTAAAGATAAACCTTATTTTAATGATTTTACTGAGATGTATATAATAAAAACTAAGTAAAACAATTCAACTCGCATGAATATTCTTGTGTTGAAACAACTTTGTGTATACACACCAGAAGGCTTTCCAATGTGAGATCACTCTGGGATAACAAAAGTCCTTGTGATCCCATGATTTCCACCCACCAAGGCAAGGGCACTATTTTCTATGTGATACTCATGAGAATATTATTTTGATGGCTTATACTTTGGTGAATAAGCTTGCTGCTGCATGCCTGAAACATCTAAATGGATCCAGTAGTGTCTGAAACTTAGAGATCCCCAAGGAAGCCCAGTGCTGGCTCCATCACAGAAAAGAGCTAACTGCAACATCAGGAGAAATAGGATTATTGGAAATTTACTGCCAATGGCCAGGGATTGACCTGACTGCCTTTCTGTCCAGGAGGTAAAGGCCAAAACTAATCTAACAGCTGTGAACAAAAAGAAACTAAATTATTACTGTCTGTCCATTCTAATTAAGTATCCAAAGTAAATTACACACAGAAAAACCAAAAAAATTACCTACGCTTTAAACAAGGTAAAACAGCCTGGGAGCCACTTGGAAGTTTTAGGGAAAAGAGCCTTTAGGGAAAGAGCCCTAATCTAGGGTCACTCTCTGTGAACCCTTGATCCAGACAACAGGTTGGACAAACAAACAAAAAACCCAAACCCTGAAACAGCCAAACATGCGTTTGTTGTACGACGAGTCTGAGATGCCAAATGACATTCACTGGCTGAAGTCATATCTAAACATGTTATTACCAGCAAATGACAAAATTTAAAAAGAAATCAAACCTTAGGTGTTTTTTCTAAAGCTAATAATTAAAATAAGTATGTTCAAAGACTACAGCAAGGGCATCAAATATGCCTCAATTTAAAAAAAAAAAGGAAAAACAAAACAAAATGTAAGCAAAGGCCCTCACACATAAATCCAGATGATCTTTCTCCCCACTGGAAGGCCTTACCTGCGGCTGCACCGGAGGCTCAGAAGGCAAGCTGTGGGATGACCTGCTCCGAGGGGGTGGCTGCGGGGGCGTTTCCAGGCTGGGCTGCGGGGCAGCCTGGGGCAGAGGTGCGGCCATCGGGATGAGAGGCTCCTGCATCTTCTGAACAGGAGGCACAAGAGAAGGCGGCACAGGAAGGGCAGCCTGAGGCTTCAGGGGTTCGGGAAGAAGAGCTGACCCTAAAGAAAGTCATTCCAGATGTTAGGCATTCTCTGGAAAACCGAGTTTATCCTTCCTTTCAGGGAATGGTAGGAGATTCCAGTCCCTGTCCCGGCCCCCAGTAGCCTCCTTTATTATGGCATACAGAAAGACAGGGAAAAAAGAGAGAGAGAGAAAGAAAGCAGGCTATCTCAATTTGAGTAAGTTGTGTGAAGTGAGAGACTGCAGAAAGAGAAAAGAAGCGGAAGGGAAGGATACAGAGCGGCACTGCCGTTTCGGCTACGGGTCTACCTTTCAGTACTTCTGAGGGCTTGCTTTGGCTTTCAGGGGTCAGTCTCCCAGCAGATGCCCGTGCGTGGCTCTGGGGGGCGCTGATGACTCCAGCACGGGGCGGAATAATCTAAAGATGGGAAACGAAAACCACTGAGACATTTACCTCATCTGCAATGGACAAGATTTGGTGAAAATATTGTTTGTGCATCTTGTATCATTTCCTCAGCCTCTTGTCATTCCAATGGCTCTATTTATTGCCATATAATCATAAGTTTCATTTTTTTTTTATTACGGATTAACAATGTTGTATTGGTCTCTACTCTTCAGCAAAATGAATCAGGCATACAAATATATATATCCTCTCCCTTTTGGATTTCCCTCCCATTCAGGTCATCACAGTGCGTTAAGTAGAACTCTGTGCTATCAATAACATACATACATGTGTCAACCCGAATCTCCCAATTCCTCCCCTGCCCTTTGGTACCCACACATCTGTTCCCTATGTCTGTGTCTCTATTACTGGTCTGCAAATAAGATCGTCTATAGCATTTACCTACATCCCACACAACACCATTTCTCTCTTTCTGACTTACTTCACTCTGTATGACACTTTCTAGGTCCATCCACGTCTCTACAAATGACACAATTTTGTTCCTTAAGCTTCAAAAATCCTCCTTTTTATTTTTCACTGTTTACTATGTGTCCAGTATTGTGTTAACTAAGCACTGGGTATGAATTTACATTTCAATGTCCAAATGGCCCTGGGGGGTAAGGTATTATTTTATCATCTCTAATTTAAATGAAAATGAAGCAATGTATACAACTGTCCCAAAGCCATAGAGTTAGAAAATAAAGCCAGGAGCCGAACTCAGGGCCTGTGTTCTTTATCCTGTATCATACTATCTTAGTGGGACGGTTTTACAGCTCATGAGGAGATGGAACAAAGAGGCTTACCAAAAACTACACTGAAGCTGTTTTTCTTTATTAAACACATAAGTTAAAAACTCTGGAATGGCTAACTCAATGTGCTGAAATACAAAGGCTGGAAGATACGCTGGGGAAATAACGTTCTTTTCTATCTTCACATGTTTGCTGAAGGCTTTAAGCACTCAGTACCTTTTTCTTATTTTTTTATAAATTGGAGGATAATTGCTTTACAATATTTGTTGGCCTCTGCCATACATCAATATGAATCAGCCACATGGAGGTATATGTCCCCTCCCTCCTGAATCCCCCACAGGTACACACATGTCCCCTCCCTCTTGAACCCCCCTCCCATCCCCTCCCAGGCTTCTAAGCTCCATTCCCACTTGCTATCTGTTTTACATATGGTAATATATACGTTTGCATAGTATTCTCTCAATCAGTCCCGCCCTGTCCTGCCCCTGCTGTGTCCACAAGTCTGCTCTCTCAGTCTGCGTCTCCACTGCTGCCCTGCCAACAACAGGTTCATCAGTACCACTTTTCTAGATTCCATGCATAAGCAAAAGTTACAAATGTAATCGCACAAAATGCTGACTTTCCTTCCCTATTCTTACAATATTCAGTAAGCAAAGTACTTTGTGGGAAGTGGTAGAGTCGGTGAATAACAATTTCTCCTTTTTTTAAAAAAAACAAACAGGGGAGTGGATAATGGCTATTTTAGGTATATTCCACAGACACTTAACTTTGGAGCATAATATTATATATAGAAAAAGGCCTTCAGGTTGGCTACAAGACAAAAAAACACAATATTTCTGTCTTAGAAATCTTATAAGAATTTCTTAGACTTTTGAAGTAGTTTCATTAGCAGAAGTTTCTTCATTTCCAGGTATAGTCACAGTTCCCAGGATTCAGCTAGTGGCCTCCCAATGAGCCCAGGCTCCACCAGACTGACACTGGCTTCTCTTTCCCTTTTTTTTTTTTTTCTTTGAATTACTTGTTCTATCCCAGAGAAAATTTTCATGCGGATGAATAACAGAATAATTCCGTGTATAACAAAACACAGATAAACATGCAGAAAACCACAGACTTATAACGCAGGGTGAAACCCTGCAATGCCATCTGCTCTCCTGCGGTTAAACCTTTAGAACTGGTTTTAGCTGACAGATATCATCAATGGGCTTCCTGAAATCTAATTTTAAAATCCTTCTGGACTTCCCTGGCGGTCCAGCAGTTAAGACTTGTGCTTTCCACTTCAGGGAGTGCGGGTTCAATCCCTGTTTGGGGAACTAAGATCCCGCATGCCTCGAGGTGTGGCAAAAATAAAAGGAAATAAAAGTAAAATAAAACCTTTCTGATTGAAGAACGACTTTATGTCATTAATTACTCAGATAATGTCATAAAAAGTTGCCCTAGTACATTACTTCCCCATATATTTCAAGATTCTAAGATATTTATTTAGTGACTGTAATCACTTAAGTGTACCACTTTTATTCAAATAATGAAGGAAGCTTTTCTTTCTGAAGAGGATGTTAGAATACCATTTGAGGTGAAGGTGGGGCTGCCCTGGTGGCTCAGTGGTAAAGAATCTGCCTCTCAATGCAGGAGAATCGGGTTTGATCCCTGGGCTGGGGAGATCCCCTGGAGAAGGAAATGGCAACCCACTCCAGTAATCTTACCAGGGAAATTTCATAGACATAGGAGCCTGATGGGCTACAGTCCATGGGGTTGCAAAGAGTCAGACACAACTCAGCAAGTACACACACACACACACACAACTCAGAGAGTAAAACACACACACACACACACGAAGGTCCCTTGAAGGGCATCAAGTCTAATTCCCCCAGTTTAGACTTGAGGAAATCGGAGTCTTAATGGGCTCGTGATTTCTTCAGGGTAACACATTTGATTAGTAGCAAGTTGGGACCCAAGACCTAGACCTCCTGGCTCGCAAGCGAGGTGCTGCCTACCGGTCTGGCTGCACTGTGTCCAGCAAGTCCCGGGCCTGGCAGTCCGGCTTGAGGTGGAAGCTGGCTGCGTCCTGGAACAAAGGCATCACACCACGTAGCTCAGGTTTGTTTTTAAAGAAAGAAACAAGAAACCATGCACTTATACCCACACTGTCTATTCATGGTCCAGCTTTAAGGTTAAGTAGCTGAATTCGAATGTTTACCTAGATTATCTCTCCGTGTCGTTCCTGGGCTTTTGGGTGCTTTGAAGCAGGAAGGAAAAAAAAATTATCCATAAGTAAACGACCAAGCCATATTATATAATATTAGCTAGCTGTTCTGTTTCAACCAGCAGAAATGGGGGCACAAGGTGGAAAAAGAAAACCAAAACAAACTATTCTGCTTTAGAGATGCTGGAGGGTATTATCAGCCCTTTAGAAAATACCCCCGAAACAGAAAAATTTAGACTACTGAGAGTGACATTGATGGGACCAGTTGACAGTTGGTCTGAGACCTCATTTGGAAGGTAACTTTCCCAACAGAGCTCTTTCTTGTGAATCCTGAAAATACATGGTCAGTTGGGGGAACGGTTGCAAGATGTGGCCCCACTGCCTCCCAGAGCTTGGTGGACTCACGGCTCCAGGACCAACAGACACGGACTTTCCGAGTCACACACGACACCAAACAGCACTGTTTCAGGGCTTCGTGCTGTAGCCGTCAGTACGGACAGGGACGCTTACAACGAGATCTTTTGGATTTCTACAGAGAAACCCTATCATTAAAGTAGAAGGCGGGCACTGCTTATTACAATATCTGCCTTATGCAAGACAGCATTGAAATACTGCTCAAACGCATTCGAAATGTAGGAGAAGATTGACATGAAATAAACTACTTTTGGGGCCAAAAGGAGTAGGAGACACTATTAAGGTCAGCATCTCAGATTTCTTCTTTTTGAAAGGAAATTCAAGTGTAATTGTTCTATGAAATCTATCAGACTTTTAATAACTGTAATCTTAATGAATGGCTTCCAGTTTTAATAGCCTTTTTAAGCAAATTTACTCAGCATATTTATGTTATCTGAAGTTGATTAAAAAATACTATATCCTTGGACTGAATTAACAAGGTTTAATTATTAATTTGTAAAACCTCAGAGTTAGAATAGTACATTTCTAAACACTTGACTTATTCTGAAAAGATTTTTGAAGGCATTCTTCTTAAAATAATACTGCACATTAATTTCACATCTTAGGTGTATATGAAATATGCATATACAGAACAGCTCAAAACAACATTAAGAACTGCAGAGAAAGTAAACGGACAACCACCGGAAACTACACAACACAATGAAAAGAGAAAAAATACGAAGTTACAAGATATACATAAGGAGGGGGAGGGGGACTTTACAGCTGGACCGAGAAAAGATTTGGTATGTCTTTAAACATCGGAGGGGCTGACGTTTAGGAATAACACAAGAGATCCATTTCTAGGATGCAAATGTCTTGTTACCTTCCATCTCTCGCCTAGCTACCCCCGGACTGGGAGGGGTTCCAACACCTTTTTAGAGAGAGAACAGAAGCTGTGTATTGTTCAGGGCCCACAGAACAGAGGGAAAGGCAGGCACACAAAACAGTTTCTGAGTTAAACGTCCTTTTGCAAAAAAACTTCTTACACTGCTTCAGATTTCTTCAAAAATATCTGTATAAACCAAAGTGCCTCTAGATGCCTGGCCCAAACCTGATCCTGGCCCTTTCTTCAGTTAGAATTGAAAGGAGAAAATAGTTTTCTTTTTATATCTGACATCATGGGAGGATTCCCTGGAGAAAGAAATGGCAACCCACTCCAGCATTCTTGCCTGGAGAATCCCATGGACAGAGGAGCCTGGTGGGCTATGGACCATGGGGTTCCAAAGAGTCGGATACCACTGAGTGACTAACACGTTCACTTCTTCACTAGCGGTAGGGAATTTGAAAATATGTGTAATGAAAGTCTTTGCTTTTTAATCATCTCATTCTTTATATTCAGAATTAAACCACTAATAAAAGCTCCAATATTTGCCAGTCATAAAGGAAAAAAAAAAATCTGACAGTTCCAATTTCATTTTAAATCTTTATGAGACTATGTTAGTCCCTTAGAAGGTAATTTTCAATGCATTATTAAAAAAAAAAAAAGAACTCTAAAAGTACCATAATTACTTTCAGGTTATTGCCTTCAAGCAGTTATTGGTTTATAGGGTTAAAAAAATATGCTGCAAAGACTGCCTACAAAAGAATTATGAAGGGAAGCAATTTTTTAAAAACTACATCAGATTTCTAAGTAAGTCACTGAGTTGCTAATATGTATAGCTTTTCACAAATTTCTTTAAAATTTTTATTTTTCTACAGATTGGTTTCCTAATTAAAGGGGAAGGTAAATAAAATCTTCCATGAAGCTATAAATCAAAGCACAAGTCTGAAATGGGAAAAAAACCCAATGTCTTCTTTAAGTTAGTGGAAAAGTTATCCTTCAGTAGTATCTTACAGAATGGTGCTCAGAGAACTTTGTTACCCTCATTACCCAAAGTCGTTCAAGTCTGCACGCAGCGCAGTCACTCTGACAGCATGTGAGTCGGTCGGCAATGTGCTCAGGCAGCTGGAGCAGGGAGAGACCTGTGCACAGTGAGCCCCAATGACACTAAAACTGGGTGAGTAACAGCTCTTCTGCGGGACTGAGACATTCTGCCTCAGCCTTTCTTGAGAACTAGATTAAATGAAGCCTCTAGTTGAGCTTCGTGAGAGTCTTCAAGTAAAACAGGTAAACTACAAAAAGTGACCCATGTGTTAAGAAGAATTTCTTTATCAAAATATATAACAGAGACTTGTTCTTCTATTTTAAAAATGAGGCATGAATGTTATGACAAGTTATGATAAAGCCATGCAAAATGAAAGCTATATTTCAGATAATTATAACTTTAAATTGCATTCCTAGGACATTTTGCTAATTCATAGGCTACTGGCAAGACGTACTAGAGTTCTAATATAATCCAATATAATCAAATCCTTGGGAAACCATTTATCTTCATTGTGTTTGACTCACTTAATCTTTATAACCGAATTGACTATATTTATTAATAAAAAGTATATCAGGCCTTAAGTAATTCAACTCTGTTTATCTGGGAAACGGAAGGTCTTGTTAATTCTAATAATATTCACTAATAAAATCAAGCTCTAGTCTTTTACCAGAAATATAATGAAAGTTTGGAGTTATTTTTAAGTTGGCATATAAATGTCATTCATTTTGGCTTTCATCAAAGCAACCTAAAATGTCACTGAGTTACAGGGCTCAAACTCCAAAAAAAATAATGAACCAAGATCCATACATTATAACAAATATAAATGGTTACCTCCAAACTCTTTTCTAGCAGGTGCAGGACTCCTAGCTCCTTATAGTTCATAAGAGGATATGCAGCAGAAAGGAAATGACATTAAATAAAGAACCGAAATGTCAAAGATTTACTATAGTTTCCAAGGTGTCAAATATCATGTAGAGCCTACATATTCATATCTCGGTGCTATAAAAAAGCTATTATGTAACGCAAATACTTCTAACAGAAACAACACTATACTTATTTCAAAAGAACATGTAAACAGATATATAAAGCTATAAACATAAAGATGTATGTTCTTCAGTTCTAATCATGCATTAAAATTTTTTTTTTCATTTTTAAATAATCATGCATTTTACAGAAATCAGTACAACCACATCAAATTAGCAAAAACAAAACAAATGTTTCCTGCATGCTTGTAAGAGGCCAGCTCTGCAAACATGTTACAGGAATCTAGCTGTTCTGTCACGCCTATGCCGTTTGTTAGAGAAAAGCTAACTAAGGAAGTAGCACCACTGACAGAAAACTGATAAAATCTAAAAGCGAGCGTTTCAAAAACATGCAAAACATTTTTCAGCAGAGTGGTGAAATCCAGCAGGATGGAAATACAAGGATTTGTCACCTGAAGGCGGAGGTGGTCGTTGTGGGGGAGCTGGACGTGCAGGAGGAGCAACTGGGCGGGGAGGGGGAGGCCGCTTGGGTTCCAGGGTCTGGGAAGAATCTTTCTGCTGCAGCTGTGTTGCCGGCAGAGTATCAACAGGAGAACCTACCAGAAAAAAGTACCTTAGGTAAGAGGATCAGGTTCCAAGGGATGAGCACACAGGTACTTTCTATAGGTGTATGATAAATTATTTAGCAAAATAATTTGTACTACAGAGGAATGACACACATTTTTAGTATCAATAACACAAGCAGCTGTGCTATTACCTTACCCTGTGGTACTATGGGAGCAATCAGGTTACTCTCTGGACTTCTTATCCAGACCCCGGGTACTGAAAGGGGATTTACTGAGCGGCCCTAACAAGATGGCATGAAGTATCATGTGAGTTAGGTCATTTGCAATCCAATCTGCTGGCCAGGAGAGAGAAGAAAAAGCAAATGGAGCCTCTTCTCTCTATGCCTTGACTTATCCTGAATTTACCGAAGGAAGCCCATCCTCTGCGGGCTTCCCTGGTGGCTCCGTGGTAAAGAATCCGCCCGCCAATGCAGGAGATGCGAGTTTGATCCATGAATCGGGAAGATCTCCTGGAGAAGGAAATGGCAACCCGCCATATTCTTGCCTGGGAAATCCCATGGACAGAGGAGCCTGGCAGGCTACAATCCATGGGGTCGCAAAAGAGTCACATATGACTCAGTGACTATTTAACAACGGTCCTCTAAGAGCAGCATGGGGGAGCTTGAGAAACTGCTGAAATAAAAGGTATTTTTCAAGGATACTGGTTAGTGTGGAACAGTAACTGAACTGTGTGATGTAACAACTTACAGAGAAAAACCTTCTGACTTTGGAAGAGTCATGCCTATCAAATTGAATTCAAAATACTTGTTCTGTCTCTTTCTGCTTCCTATTATAAAGCAGGTAATGTACAGATAGTCAAGCCCAAAGAGTTATGGGTTCTGACCATAATGCTTAAAAATCGTCAGTGATAAGCCATGGACAAACCTGCCACATAGACAAAGGATGAAGCAAAGTTCTCATCTAGTGATAGCAACGAGCTTCCTCTTCACTTAAGGCGGAACCAGCTACAAAGTTTCCTCTTTTATATGCACAGAAAACATGCTACATTTTAGCCTATGGATGTGAAAGTTAAGCAAAAATAGCTCTCCAAAGGACATCTGAAGGCATCAGAGGTTTAACCATCTAAAATCAAACATATCAGCCTGGGAAGTCATACAAAACTTGAAATAAAACACATACTTTGTGAAGCGGGGGGCCCAGACATTCTGGACGGAGCTCGACTTGGTCTCACTGGGAGGGAAGGCACAGGCCCCTCCGATATGGTAGGTGACTGGCAGGGACTGGTCCGGGGTGAAGAACCGGGGGACGTGCCAAGGCCAGAACTGGAAGACGGCTGGAGATGCTGAGGAAGGATCTCCTCTACCTCAGCACTATAGTCATCCACATCACCTGAGAAAATACAAGGTCGGCGACCTTACCAGCACGTTTACTTTCTTAGAGATTTCTACCCCGCCCCCCAGTCTAGGCTTAAGGGGTTAAATATATAAAATAAACACCTTAACATGATGATACTGCAGACATGTATAATAAGTTAAGCATGTGGGTATATTTAGAGAGCTTATATGTATACAACTAGAATTAGTGCAAATGCTCTTGTACCGTAGAAAAAGTAATTAAAGATAGTCTCCTGGGCTTCCCGGGTGGTCCCGTGGTGACGAATCTGTCTGCCAATGCAGATGGACAGGGGTTCAATCCCTGGTCTGGGAAGATTGCCCATGCCAGAAATACTGAAGCCTGTGTACCACAGAGGGCGTAGCCCCTGCTCACCACAGCTAGAGAAAGCCTGTCCGTAGCAACCAAGACCCAGCACAGCCACTAATTAATTACTTTAAAAAAGACAGTCACAGGGGACACAGTAATACCTATGGCTGATTAATGCCAATATTGGCAGAAACCAGCACAATACTATCAAGCAATTATCTTTCCATTAAAAATAAACACATTTAATAATAATAATTTTTAAGAAAGTCTCTTGTCTCAGAGCAACAGGAGGCCCAGTGGCGGCTAACATCTGGGGCTGGGTTAACTCCACAGCTGTCAGTGCACCCTGAGCAGCGCTCTCAGTGCTGGCTGAGTTGGATGCTCACTGCCCTCCCTTCAAACCTGCCTGCTAGTCTATGGAACCGCCCCTCACAGCAGACACAGTCACACACCCTTCCCCAGAAGTCTCCTCACTACTTGGTGCCCTGGGCACCCCCACCTGACATGTAACCCTCTCTGCTTTAATAGGCGGGAGTTGGTTCTCCCCAAGGTCTCCTCACCTCCGTTTTCTACAGGGTCGGGAAGTGGCGTCAGGGAGCCCCATGCCACCTGATTCCAATTCCAAAACTTTAATCTTCCAACCCTGAACAAAAAGGCCTCTTTATTTCTGGAGGCTGTGCCTTCCAGAATTTATCAACCCCTGTTTGCCAACATAATCTCCCACCTCCATCCTGTTAGTCACTTGAACCCATTCATTGAGGACCAAGGAGAGAGCAAGACGGTAAGCTGGGCCCCGCCATCTTTCCGGGTGACACTGAAGCCACTGTGGGTAACACACCAACAACCTGACGCTTTGCCCTGCTGACGCACTCCTCTACTCCACACTCATGCCCCTCGGAACCACAGTGCCTCTGAAACAATAAACACTTCCCTCTGACGCCTTCCAGCCTCTCAGTCTTGCCCTTGGCTACGCTTTCCCCACTTCTGACTTCACCAGGACCCAGGCCTTCGATCCCTCTTCTTTGAGCTGGATTTTGCAGCTGTCTCTGCAGCTGTCTTCACATCCTCTGGTTCCTTGCCGTGGCCAGTCCCCTCCTGCACTATTCTTCCGTCGCCCCCGCGGCAATTCTGCAGTCTAACCTCTCCATGGCCACAGAGGGGCTGCTGGGTGCTCCAGACAGACAACCGTGTGGTCCTGAGGGCTGCAGCCGTGTTAACTCTGTGGTTTCGGCCTCCTCTGGGCTCCCACGGCCTCCTGGCCAACCCACAGTTTCCTGGCTGGCTCCCCATCTGACTGCTTCTCAGGAGCTTTGTCTTGAACCTTCTCAACCCTCCTAAAACCGTGTGCTGCCCGCCTCCTTAAACTTCACAAAGAAAAGGGAAGTCCTAAGGTGGGAACCCCTCTCTTCAACAGCCTGCCCCCCAGCTGCAGCCTAACCACATCTATGGGTGGAAAGGGTGGGGTTCTGCCCACCACTGGTTGCCCTGCCCACCCCCCCAGCAGCGTCAGCCCTTTCCATCAGGATTAAGCTCCTCAAGTGTCTCCACTTCAAAACAACACTTCAGGGAGCCACTGCCTCATCTCTTTCTCCTGCCTCAGGCACTTTCCGCACTTCCTCGTCTTCCATCCACACCCGATTCACCACCATCTGGCTTCTTCGCTCCACTGAAATCACTCTCCTGAATGTCACCAACAGCTTCCTCCCCTGGTTCCAAGCCCAAAGGGCAAGATGTGGCGCTCACTTCCCGCCCTGCGACAGAGGACGCTACAGATCACTTTTCCTCATCATCTTTTCTTCACTTGGTCTTTAAGCGCTATATTCTCCTGGCTCTCTGACATTTCTAGTCGTGTCTTTTGCTTTTCCTTTTATGGGCCGCCTTCTTCTGCCTGTCCTTCAAAGTCTGCGTTTCGGTTCCATCCCAGGAAGTCCTATCCCACCCCTGTATCAGGTATCTGGCCAAGCAAATCCAAACGCAGGGCCTTACCTATCATCAAAGCTCTGGGCTCCCTGCTGAGTGCCAGGCCCACATGCCCACAGCCTACTTCTGGACCCAATGCACCCCCACAGATGCCTCAACTTCAACACATTCAAAACCAAACTCAGGATTCCCTGCTGGTCCAGTGGCTAAGACTCCATGCTCCCAATGCAGGGGGCCCAGGCTCAATCCCTGGTCAGGGAACCAGATCCCACATGTCACAACTAAGAGTCTGCATGCTACAGATCCTGCATGCTCCAACTAAGACCCAGTGCAGCCAAATAAACAGACACTTCAAACAAAACAGAAAAGAGATTCACCTTCCATCCACACCCAGCCCTCTTCCTGCTCTTTCCTCCCTTCCTCTTGCACAGGCACAACTGCACCGTCTACTTAGATCCTTTTGTCCCCTTAGGTCTCTGCATGTTCCTTCTTCCTGGTTCATGTCTGTCTATCCTCTTTAATCTGATTCTCAGTCTTCAGATTTTCAGTTTCAATTTCTCTGGGTATATTCTCCTAACTGTCCAATTCTAAGTTAGGCGACTGTCCCAAGAACTACAGCAGCACCGTTCATGACTGTTGATGTCACCGTCCGCTTACTTGTAAGTAACACCCACTGAGCTGTGACTTTAGGGACGGCAAGGATGCCATCTGTTGAATTTCCAGCACTTAGCATGTAACTGGCATATAAAAGGTACTGCATAAACGTGTGGACTAAGCAAACAAATGAACAGATAAATGTGAAAACAAGCTGATCTTCTAAGGTGCTCAACTCTTAAATGTGTTACCTAGAGGTACAGGATATCACAATATGATATACTGCCTTTTTATAAACCAAGGTATGCATTTTAGTGGAAAATATGTTAAAATAATATAGCAGATACAGCATTAAAAAGCAAATACATTTCTTAATCACATTTAAGGAAATTATTATATTAAGATAACCTGGCCCAACTCTTAAACTTGAGATGATTACATCTACATGAGTGGGTTCAGTTTCAAATGTGTTCCCAGCCACTTTAAGAATTTTGTTTAAATGATTTTGAAATATATCCTCTTTGGTTGTAAATATTTTGAACTCATTTCTGCACAGAGCTCCTACTCTTCTACTTTAACTACAATCAGTGGAACCAAACCACACACCAAAAATACCACTTTGTGCTTGTATCACACAAGGACATAAACTAACTACCGTAAAGGTCTTGACCTTTGTATGGCAGAAGGGCACACACATCTGAAGTCTGAGTAACAAGCAAAAAACACACAATATGATGTAAACCAAATCTGATTAATACTTCGCTGGGTGTTACAAGAAGAAAGAGAAGGATAAATTTGGAGACTGAGACTTTGCTGATGGGAAGGAAACCTGTCTAGAAGGACAGAAGTCAATGTGTTCCATGAGCAGACCTTCCATATCGAAGTCAGCCGTGACTTCCGCGTCTTCACCTAGGAGGGTGGAGCTGGTTGATGATGGCAAGGGGATGTTGATTTTCTCTAAGCTCATTTCTTCTTCCAAAGTTTTGATCCAGTCTGGACTTTTTAAAGTAATTGTTATAGTCCTACCCAGTAACTGGTTGAGTAAAAGAGATACAAAATTAAAAACTCATTGGCATGAAAAGTAAGTATCTTGGAATAAAGTGCCTGTTTAAGTTATAACAATAGTATAGGCTTAACTCAGCTAGATTCATTCAACACCATAATTTCACAGATACTGTACTGTCACCTAGTTTCAAATGTCCCCAGTCCTCCCTTTGAAATCCTATGTTAGGGAGCTTCCTGGTGGCCTGGTGGCTAGGACTCCAGGCTTTCACCGTCATTGCTGTTTTCAGTTGCTAAGTCACGTGCATCTCTTTCGACCATATGGACTGCAGCATGCCAGGCTTCTCTGTCCTTCACTGTCTCTTGGAGTTTGCTCAAACTCATGACCCTTGAGTTGGTGATGCCAGCACTGCCATGGTCCAGGTTTAATCCTCGACCTCAGAACTGAGATTTGGCCACATAGTGTGGCCAAAACAAAACAGCCTACTGCTACTAATCTCAGGTCTTCTTTTCTAGGATGCACACAAATTTAAGTTTTCTTTGCTGCAGTAAATATCTTTCCCGGGCCAGATCTAAATTCACTGACAACTCTGCTACATAAATTTATACTTTCTTTGATTTTGAGCCACAGATTAATTGTTTCCACATGAGACAATCAAAGAAAGGACAGTAGAAAATTCTTAAAATACTTTCCTGTTCATTTAGACTTTTCAGCATTTCAAATGTCACAAGCATATTTAAGAGAATCTAAGACCATTTTAAATCTTCAACAAAAATTAACCATTCTGAAAACACCAAGACTGGTATCTGTGAAACTGGCACACTGCTGTTTCTAAAAAGTTGAGAAGCTTTTAGACAAAAGTATAGTCTAAAATAATCAATGTATTAGAATCAAGTTACATTGTTCTGTTATATTAAAAATACTTTCCTTAAATGCTACTGACATCAGAATTCTTTCATGGCACAGTCTGGAAAGGCTGACAGCTGCTGGCCTGAACAGCACAGTCGTGTTTAATAGGAATTTAGCGTCCATGCTGAGGTTTGAAGTCAGAACTAGGCAACAGGCTTCATGGACCATTTATTTTTTTAAGTTAGCAACCTTTGATATGCATTCACCAAAGAATACTAATATAATGGCCACTTAAGATGTACTTCATCAAGAATATTCTCTTGGCAGAGATCAGAACCAAATGAAAAGGAAGAAATTTAGATGCTGGAAAAAAAATGCTCAAGAAGGTTATCCTTTAGGTTTGCTTTGCTTACACTGTGCTTACACTGTACTTTTCCCAGATTCTCCCCTGAAATGGATGAGTTCCTATTGATCTACTTGTATCTAGAAGATCTGGGCTGAAACAACTGTAATAACAAAGACAGAGGAGAGGTTTGGAAATGTCTGACTTTCAAAATGCTCTCCAGAAACATTATTTTTTCAGAATTTTGAAAATCTTTTAAGGGAGCTAAGGGTGGGTACTTTCTAAAAGTGTAACACAGACTTTAGGGTGAGGGACAGAGCTGAAAAAGAAGGGAGAAAAAAAACTAAACAAAACCAGGGGAAAGACAAAAGAAATATTCAAAAAAGGAATAAGAGCTGACAAGGAATGCCAAATTGAGAGCTACTCTTAAATATTAATGACACCATGGGAGGAGGAAAAGCTTAAGATATTAAAGGCAGAATTAAATTTAAAAATCAGTAATTTCTATATGGTGAAAACAACAAAGTCACAAGGCGAACTGGGAAGAACATGTACAGCACATCATGAAAAGGAATTAACATCAAGGGATCTTCAAAAGATGAATGCCCCGGGAGGAACACAGGCTAAGGTCATAAACAGCTTGCCAGAGAAGTATGAAATGACCAGTTAATTGAAAAACTCTCATTGAAATCTTAACACAGAAGTGACATACTACTTCTAGTTTTTCAGACTGTCAAAGTTAAAAAATAATTAGGATGTTGGATGTTAGGTAATCCGAGGCATTATGCAACTAGATATTCGAAACACGTTTATATAATTTACTGCATGTATCTTAAAAATACAGTCCTCAGACACTAAATCACTGAATGGTTTAGATTCAACAAATGCTACTTTACCTCTTTCCCATTCAGGTTCAGAACACTCAAGGCAGAGCTTCCCTCTAAAAACGTAACCCACATTTTATCTTCCACAAATCTTTAAGGAAGAGAAAAACAAACAATAAAAAGACATAATGAATACCTCAGATATAACCAGCCCAACAACTTGTCCAATGATTACTGATCCGCAAGGACTTAGAGACCAGGAAGCAAAAATACAAGCCTGGGAATGGCAGGGCCAGCAGTAACCTGGAGAGGGCACTCTTTCCCTAAAAGCATTCAAATTCCTTTAGATACTGGGTTGGCCAAAAAGTTCACTCGAGTTTCCCCCCAGAAGGTATGGAGAAATCCAAACGACCTTTTTCGTCAACCCAGTACAGTGTTACTAAAACTGTCAGAAGGAATGGGTCTGTGGAACTCCAAATATGTGTTGTACTTTTTTTCTATTTTTACTCAATAGGATAAAGCATTCTAGACTCTCCCCCCAATTAATATAAGTAGCCTGCCCCATCTACATTTCCAGGAAGTATCTTATTTACATATAATTTACATATGGTGACATCAGTCATTCCTTAACAGCTGGCTTATTCTAGAGCTGAAGGTGATGATCAGTTTAGCCTACAGGTGACAGGGGACAGTATTTCTGTCCTCCTTTACTTTCAGTGTCTCCCCTGTCTGTTCTACCTTGGTGGTCTTAGGGTGGAGCAATCAGAATATTCTAGGTGAGGAGGTACCACATGGTTTTATCATGTCAGGATAACATTACCCTTGTTTTGTTCTGTTACCAATACTTTTTCCAATGATAACAAGCATTTTGGGGAAAGCTTTTGGTTGCAACTTAATACTGTCAGGGGAGTGGGTAATATTCCTCGGTTCTGTCTCGACACAACAAAAATTTGAGGTTAAAGCCCTTGGCGCATCACAGCTCTCAGACAGTGTTACAGCTCCCACAGTTTTATCTAGAAAATAAAGGAAGATGCACCCTCGAGGCATGAGGGCATGCCGACCCAAAAGGCGGGACGAGAAAAGAGAGTGAGCACAGGAGAGAGAGAGAGAGAGAGACAATGAGCGTGCACATGCGGGAGAGACTCCGGCCCTTTGGCAACTCTTTTTGTATGTTTCTTTCTCCCTCTGGGCCTGCCCTACACAAACGGGGCCAGCCAGGAGTGCTATTTGTTCTATCTGAGGTCCTCACTCCAGTCCTCGGACCTTCTTCTGTCCTATTTTCGAGGGCTTTTCCCTTGTCTTTTAGTCACCACCATTCTGGACTCCTTTTTCCTATTCTTAACTACCTAATAACACCATGCTCTTTAGAGACTAGAAAAAAGGCAGGAAGGTCCTATCCCTGCGTCAGTTGTTCATCCCTTATGTACACTCTGGTCTCTCTTACCCAGAGAGAGCGCTCGCTCTCTCTTTTCTCATCCCGCCTTTTGGGTTGGCATGCCCTCATGCCTCGAGGATGTATCTTCCTTTATTTTCTAAATAAAACTGCGGAAGCTGTAACACTATCCGAGAGCTGTGATGCGCGAAGGGCTTTAATGTCCGTCGCCTCAAATTTCTGTTGTGACGAGATAGAACCAAGGAAAATTACCCACTCTCCTGACAGTGTTAAATTGCAACCAAAAGCTTTCCTCAAAATGCTTGTTATCATTGGAAAAACTATTGTAAACTCTGAGCAAGAGTTTACACTTGCTCACAAGATACACTCATCTGCTTCTGTGCTGCCCACTCACACAGTCCATGTGATGCTCCCAGTGGTCTGGCATGCCTGTACTTGGCAACGCTTACTGTCACTGGGAAATTTCACCATGTACTTAAGATCTCTAGAGATTTTTTGTTTCATTTTAAACATGTGGGAGAGATCTTTGTCAAACAATGTGAGGTTAAGTCTAAATAGAATTTCTTCTCTATTTGCCCATTTACTCTCAGAAAGGAGAGGAGGCTTCTCAGCCAAGCTTCTCATCCTGCAAGAAACCAAGCCATCTTCATTCTGTGGGCTGTTCTGGTAAACACCTAAGGAAGCCATTACACACACGCTTATCTTTCTTAGATTCTGAATAGGAACTGAATCTTCCATTTCTCCTCTGTCTAGCAGACACCCAGTATAGAGACTTGCCCACTAAACAGCTATAAAACATCCCTCAATAAACACATGAAACAGCACAGAAAGGAATTTAATAGTACCTCTTCCCTATGAAATTCAAACACATGTTATTGAGTTTGTCAAAATTGCTGTACACTGGGAAGAGAACATTTTTTTCAATAACTCAAGAGGCATCTAGTTCTGCAAGAGGCAGATGGTTACGTCAATGCCGGAAACCAAGAGAGGGAAGGATAACTCCTGTTTGCCTGGCAGCACTGCTCCTCCATCAGATGGAAATCAAATCACTTAAAATTACTGAGAATATCTCATGTCTTAAACGGAGGGCAGAAAAGTCATTCTGCTTTACTCCTATCACTCCTCAAAAAACTAAAATACTAATATCACACATTCACTTTTCCACAGCGCTTCCATGTTATAGTGTATAGGAATCTTGAGAGAACACATGTAAATGTGCACGTTATTTTTGTTATCAGTTGTTCACCTGAAGTTTCACTGCTGCTGCTGCTAAGTCGCTTCAGTTGTGTCCGACTCTGTGCGACCCCATAGATGGCAGCCCACCAGGCTCCCCTGTCCCTGGGATTCTCCAGGCAAGAACACTGGAGTGGGTTGCCATTTCCTTTTCCAATGCATGAAAGTGAAGAGTGAAAGAGAAGTCGCTCAATCGCGTTCGACTCCTAGCGACCCCATGGACTATAGCCTACCAGGCTCCTCCATCCATGGGATTTTCCAGGCAAGAGTACTGGAGCGGGTTGCCATTGCCGTCTCCATAACTTTAAATTTTCTAAGTAGAGAGTCCAGTTTCAAAACCTTTCATGGGTTCTTTGAATAATATTTCTATAGCATGATATTCTCTTAGTTTGAAGATACAAACATTCATGGTGGTTTACTTACTAAGTCGTGTCTGACTATTGCAACCCCATGGACTTAGCCTGCCAGTCTCCTCTGTCCATGGGATTTTCCAGGCAAGAATACTGGAGAGGGTTGCCATTTCCTTGTCCAGGGAATCTTCCCAACTCAGGGACTGAAGCCAGGTCTCTGGCGCTGCAAGCAGATTCTTTACTGACTGAGCTACCAGGGAATTTCCACAAATACTCATATACTAGTCAAATACTAAGGTAACTTTTAATACAGAAGATATTATTTGGGAATCATGAGTTGCTTTTTTTTTTTTACATTACTCACCTTATGAGTATAACTTCACCAAAATTTGTAAACTGCTGTAAAAGCTCATCAATCAAAGCATCGTTAAAAAAATTATTTTCTGGTAAAGAGCTTTTGATTGAGACCAACACCGTACCATCTGGTGGACCCTGAGCTGCGATTACTTCTTTATAAATGTTTTGCCTCTCTTCAGCTTCAACTTCAAATATATCAATATCGATCAGGGCAACAACAGGCCTTCAGTATAAAGGAAGGGAGACATGTTAGGAACATTACAGAAATGACGTATTTCAAATAAATTTCAAGCACAATTAGAAATACAGAGATTGCTTAAACCTATGGTCAGAAGTCTTCAGCTCGGCCCTTCCGTAATGCAGCAAAGTACCAGGAGTCCATGTATAGAGGATTTTGCTTTCATCTTGAAAACTAGCATTTAGGAGATCTAAATCTTCAGCTGCAGTCAGAATAAAACAGAACACAGGAGAAGTCACCTGAGCATGACAGATCACATGGAGCTCCTTCATTTCACTAGCTTCAGTTGCCTGAGGCTGGGACACCAGACACTTGCTAATGGGCATGAAGTCTAGACTCCGTTAAGTCAGGGCTTTTTGGTGAGGTCATCATATTATGCTTTACTTAGTTAAAACTAAGATGAGCCTTTACTTCTGAGACTTCATCAGAATTTTATAAATAATTGAACAGACAAGTAGCAGTTCAAAATATTTGCAAAACCACTTGACTTATTCCAGTTAGAAATCTTACTTAGTATTCAGTTATTAATTGCATAAAATGTTTTTCCTTGCTTTTCTTTATATGACAGTATTTCGCTGAAAGAAAATAGACTGAAAAATCAAAGTATTTATTATAAGCAGGTCTGAGAATTTTTTTTTGTTTTATATTTAAATTGTATTTCTTTCATTCTAGATAACCTAGGCTAAGGAAAAAAATGTAGTCCTCTTGGCCTTATTTGGTATTTATATCATTCCCCTCTTCCTGGTAAAATTTGCATTGACTTATTTAAATGAAGATGTCCACCTGATCTATCAAAAGGCCACTTTCGTCTTCTCCAGAGGACACGGTCTGTCCATGCAGGGGTGCGGCACTTTTCACTAGTGTCGTAGTCATCAGAAAACAAGTCATATTTATACGTTGGAGCAAAGGTCACTTTTCCTTCTAAAAATCCTCTAAAAATCTAAAATAAATATACATAAAGGAAGTTATTTCAAAAAGGCAAAAACATTCTGTTTTCATTCAGGCAGTCATGCACTAAATGTCTATTACGTGCTAGAGACTCATGAAATCTGTGTGCCTTTGAGGAACACTTCTAACTGAATGGAACAGAGCTTAAGGCAAAATGACCTAAGACGCGGGCTTTATCATCTCACTCACTTGATGTCTGAGTAAACAAAGTACAAAAACTTGAATGATGAAATTCCACCAGACTTGTGAGCAGTATCAAACGTTTAGAACTGTATGGGATTTTGGAAATTGCATTTTCTGATGTCTTATTCTCAAGAGGAACTGAGGCCTAAGAAGGTTACATGGTATCTATCAGAATTTAAGTCTAATGACCAGAAAGATACTATATATCAGGTGGCCTCAATAACCTCTTCCTAAACATTTTTTTTAAATAAATTCTTCCAGGGACTTCTCTGGCAGTCCAGTGGTTAAGAGCCTGCGCTTCCAATGCAGGGCAAGGTGCATGTTCGATCCCTGGTCAGGGAACTAAGATCTCAGAAGTCACACAGCATGGCCATAAATAAATAACAAAAAATTAAAGTAGATTACCATAAGATCTTAAGAGCCAAACAGCAGTAGCCTTGATGAGTAAGATCTTAAATTTGCTACTACTGAAAGAAAAAAAGTATATTCTTCTACTTGAAAGTGAATTTTATAGAGATATGATATAGTTTTCCTCCTGGAAATTATATAAGTTTTCCTTTCCGTTTCCTTTTTTTAAAAAGAGAAGGTGGGTGGGAGGTGGGAGGGGGGTTCATGTTTGGGAGTTCGTGTAAAAAAACAAATAAAAAAAAAAAAAAAGAGAGAAGGCAATTTTCTATCCATTAAACTATATATATATATATACTTAGTAAAGGCTTCCTGGGTGGTGCTAGTGTAAAGAATGCATCAGTCAATGCAGGAAACATAACAGATCCAGGTTTGATCTCTGGGTCTGGAAAATCCCCAGGAGGAGGGCCTGACAACCCACTCGAGCATTCTTGCCTGGAGAATCCCATGAACAGAGGAGCCTGGTGGGCTACAGTCCATAGCATCACAAAGAGAAGGACATGACTGAAGTGACTTAGCACATACTTATTAAGTATAGACTCTAAGAGGTTGTTAAAAGAAAAGAAAAGCAAACAAAACCTTTAGGGAAAGCATGTTTTCATAACCAGACATCCCCTTCTTCCCAATGCAAGTGTCTTAGGTATATATATACCTGTCCAGCATTTTTCTGATTGATAAGCTGATCTCCTGCGATAAGAGAATCCCAGTTTTGCTGTCTGATAAGCTCTTTCACTTCCTCATTAGGGAGATCGATTCGGTAGTTGAAATCACCACACCAAAACACATAGTCATGGGAGAAGAGCAGCCTTCCCTGGAAGCAGAGAGACAGAATTTCAAACAATCAATTCACAAAATGTTTTACAACTTTTTCTTTGCCTTACCCCTGCCAGGTTCGATTTATTTAACCCCACAGTAATAACACAAGGAGATATCTATTTGCTGACATTTCTAGGAGTTATTCCAACTTTTCAAAAACTGATACAGAATATGGGATGAACTATGTTCCAAAGCTTCCTTTTTGAAAACAAGCAGCAAGAGTTTACCATTGGAAAACTCAACTTCCGTGCTATTTCTACAAAATCGTCATTTCGTTCTTTGACTTGGGATTGTCCTGCAGCGAAGTGGCTGCAGACAAAGCAGAGGCTTGTGGTGTGGAACAGCATTCGTATTGCAACTGCTCCCTTATTTCCAGTTGCACCTCCCATTCCAGTTTTCACAGTATCAACCGCAACATCCCTTTAAAAGGAAGAATTCAAAATCAAAGATCAGAAATTTCAATAGTTCTGCGTGTGTAAGAAATGAGGGATGTCTATTACATAATTACAACACTATACATCATAGGCACTTTGTAGGGGAAGCCGGTGAAACAGTGGAGAGAAACAATTAGCAACTTTTTAATCAAGAACATATTTAAACAAGTGTTACCATATGATCCAGGGATTCCACTCCTGGGGATACATCTGGAGAAAAAGATAATTTGAAAAAACACAGGCACCCCAATGTTCACTACAGCACCATTCACAACATCAAGACATGGAAACAACCTAGGTGTCCGCTGACAGATGAGTGAATAAAGATGTGGCATGTAAAAACAACGGAATACTACTTAGTGATACAGATGAACTTATTTACAAGACAGAAACAGACCCACAGACATAGAAAACAAACTTTCGGATACCAAAGGGAAGGCACGAGTGAGAGGGCATGTAGAATGGATGACCAACAAACACCTGCTATAGAGCACAGAGAACTACACTGAATTTTTTGTAATAACCTATAACGGAAAAGAATCTGAAAAAGAATATACATATACACACACACAAATGTATGACTGAGTCACTTTGTTGTACACTTGAAACCAGCACAATTTAAATCAACTATCACCCATCATGCACGTTCATGCTCAGTTGTGTCCGACTCTTTGCGACCCCAAGGACTGTAGCCCGCCAGGCTTCTCCGTCCATGGAATTTCCCAAGGAAGAATACTGAAGTGGGTTATCATATCCTTCTCCAGAGGATCTTCCCGATCCAGAGACTGAACCCCTGTCTCCTGTGTCTCCTGCATTGACAGGTGGATTCTTTACCACTGAGCCACCTGGGAAGTCCATATAAATCAATTACACTTCAATTAAAAAAAATAAAAGAATATTCAGAAACAAGAACCATGCGTCAGTGTTCCTCTGAAGCCACAAATACGCCAGGCCTTTCGGTTATCTGGTGTTAGGAGGCAGCCTTAGAGAGCCATCTGTCTACCCACCTGATGAAGGGAGCGTGCTGTGGTCTGATAAAAACAAACAGACAGACGCCCACCAACTGCTCAGAGGCCAGCAGCACATACTTGTTGTCTCTGGAGATGGTCTTCTGAAGTTCCACAGCCCAGAGCTTCTGATTTGTTGTGCTACCAGAAAATATTAACAAGGGAATCTTCAAAAAGACAGTGACAGTAATACAGCCTATTTCTGTAGGACAGTTATCAATTATACCTTTATATGCCCAAATTTAATAAAATTAGTGACATCTCGAAATCCACACCAACAGTGAAATCTTTATGCGGGCTGGGTGTTTTTGTCTCCTTTAAAAAAGGAAAACCAAAAACTGAGCCAAAAGAACATCACATGTCAAAAGTCTATCCTTTGACTCCCTTACAGAGAAAATTTGATCTTTCTTATTAAATAAGTGCTCACTGTGTCAGTAACCTCAAGCTTGTACACTTTATTTTCTCCTTATTTATTCATTAGGATAACAGAGAAGAGCATGCTTCTAGATACATTTTTCCCCTTTTTCTTATTTCTATGGATTATAGTATCTCTTTAAAAACTTATTATGGAAAATTTAAAACATATACAAAAAAGATAAGCATAAAATAAACCACTATATACCCATTAACCAGCTTCAACAATTATCCATATTTTGCCAATCTTTCTTCTTCCGTAACTCCCCACCCCTTTCTCTAATCTTGGAATATTTTACGACAAATCTGAGAAAAAATTATCCATTTCACCCAAAAATGCTTTACTAAGCATCACTAATGCAACAGGATTTTTATTTTTCTGTAATCAAAAGGCCATTATCACACTTAAATATTAACACTGCCTCAATATCATATAATACTGAGCTTATATTTACACTTCCCTGCTATCTAAAAAAAAAGTTTCTTATAGTTGGTTTCTTTAAAACAAGGTCCCAATACGGTCTACACATTGCATGTGCTTGTTGCCTCCTCAAGTCTCTCTCAGTCTTTAACTGTCTCTCAGCTTGTCCCACCCTCTTTTTTAATGCTCTTTACATTTTAAGAAGCTGTGTTATTTGTCTGCAAGATGTTTAACAGTCCAGATTTGCCTGATATGTCTTCATGATACCTTGTACTTCTGTCAGCTTTGTTTTAAACTGGTAACTAAAGAAGCGTGATTCAATTTTATTGATTTGTTTTGGCAAAAATAACCTCATGGTGGTATAGTCAGTCTTGTATCACAGCAGGAAGCATGTAATCGCCGAGATATTACATCTAATAGGCTGTTCAGACTGTGACAATTAACTCGTTGTAAAGAAGTTCCTCCACTGATCCTTCTATAAGGTTTTAACATCAACTGATGATCACTGCCTAGATCCATTATTTCAACAGGGGTTGTGTGCTAAGTTGCTTCAATCATGTCTGACTCTTTGCTACCCCATGGACCATAATCTGCCAGGCTCCTCTGTCCATGGGATTCTTCAGGCATGAATACTGGAGTGGGCTGCCATTTCCTTCTCCATCAACAGAGGTTACAACATGTTGATTTCATAATTTCAGCATTTCATGAGCATTTGTAATGAATTGGAATTCTTCTGTAAAGAGCTTTTATCAACTATCCAGTTATTATGAAACATGTTTATACAAAGAAGGTAGGAAAAATGCTTGTCTTTCTCTTTATACATTTTCAGAGTAATAAGTTTCTGCCCAAGACACATCCCACTCTTTGAGACTCCATGGATTGCAGCCCTTCAGGCTCCTCTGTCCATAGGAATTCCCAGGCAAAAATACTGGAAGGGGTTGCCATTCCCTTCTCCAAGGGATCTTCTCAAATCAGGGATCAAACCTGGGTCTCCTGCATTGCAGGCAGATTCTTTACTGTCTGAGCCAACAGGGAAACTCCCAGAACCTCCAGCAGCAAGCAAAAATAGCCATTTCACCTAAGAACATCCTGATGAAGCAGTAAACATTACTAATTTTGTCAAAGTTCAATCCTAGAAGCCCATCTTTTTATATTCTGTGTAATGAATGGAAAAATACAAACCAAACACTTTTGCTGCACACTGAACACATACATGATGGTTGTTTCAGAAAAAAGCACTCAAGTCTGAGGTCAGAACTGAAATGCCACTTTTTTTTATAGAATACAATTTTTACTTGGAAGAAATAGTGACAGACACACTATGGTTATTCAGATTTAGGTTATCTGGCAAACATGTTTTCAACCATGCCTGTGTTTTCAAAGGACATGACCTATGGTGTATATTTCTAATAATAAAATTTACATTTTGAAGGAAAAGGGGGAATTTTGATAAACCTGTATTTGCTACTGTGATCTTGAAGCTTCCCAATACTTGAAGAATTTGCTGAAGAGATGGAATTACTTTGGTGTTGAAATTAACCAATATTATGTTTTGATATTTGATATTATATAATGACATGTATCAAAATCTGAAAGATCTACATAATTCTGAAAGATCTGAAAGATATACATAATTAGTTTACTACTACTATGTTCCAAATGTCTAATGAATGACGTGTCAAAATCATACTCGGGTAAAAGACAGACCAATGTTTTAGCATAACTGAGCACAAAAAGTTCATCACTATGGTTTCAGATTCCACACTGTAACTAACCATTAAAAATGACTATTTGCTGAGTATTATCAGAGAAGGAAAAATCTAAAAAAGTTTTTAAAATATTTTGGTTTCCAACTGCATATTTATGTGATTTTCTTCATATATTTCAATCAAAACAACATACTGCAACAGACTAATGCAGAGGCAGATGTGAGAACCCAGCCATCTTAAACCAGACTATATAGATTAGCAGGCTATCAACTGATGCCCTCCTTCTTAGTAAATTTTTGTTTTGGAAAATAGTTACTTTTCAGAAAAAAAAAATGTGTTACTTCTGTTAACATGTAATGAGTTTATTACTGTTATTTTTAAATGAACTAAATGTTTAAAAAATTTTGTCTCTAATTTCTAATGTGATAACATATCAAGAGATAAAGCCACATAAATAAAAGTTTTTTAAGATTTTCAACATTTTTAAGAGTGTAGAAAGACCTGAAACCAAAAAGTTTGAGAACTATTATTTGAATTGCAGTTTAAAAAGCATCTTCACATATATTATCTTTATCTATGCTTGTAATAAGTACTTAGTTACCTGTCCCCCATGTTCATCAACTAGAAAGTTTCCCTGTGTGTTACCTGGCTGGCTTACCTTGCATTCACGATGTTTCCAGCATTCAACTCTACCATTTCCTCAAAACCAATTGCAAATATATCCATTGGTTTACTTCTTTTATCTAAAATTAAGCATCCAAGAAAGGCTTTTAAAAGATGGCCTTAGTTAAATGGCAACTTCCCTACCCCAACAGAACTAAGATGAACATGAGATCTCATACAAGTCCATTTTTGTATTTCAAGTTTAACCAAAAGCAAATTAAAGGCAAAAAACCATGAGGGGGACAAAATTACTTTCAACTTCTATTTAGGTGACCTAAGTTTGCTTTTCTTGAAGACTATTATTCTTGAAGATTCTGAACTCCTTTCAGAAATCATTTTTGAAAGAACTCTTGCCAAAGTTTGAACCATGGACAGCAGAGAAACACGCCACTTCTCAAAGGCTAAAAGGTGAATCCAAATGGATAATTTAAAAATTTTTTAAATTATTTTTAATTGGAGGATAATTGCTTTACAATGTTGTATTGGTTTCTGCTGTACAACAATGCAAATCAACCCTAAGTATACATAAATCCCCTCCTTCTTTAGCCACCAATAAATTTTTCATAAAGAGCACAAACAGTAAGGTGGGTGAGTAACCAACTCAAGTTAGAGAAAACAGCTGAGAGGGAATTTTACACTTTAATTTGGAAATTCCTAGGTAGAAGCAATCTAGGAAAATGGGAAGTCAGGGCTTCAGACCAACCCCTCTCTTCTAGCCATTAGCTCTCCCATGGTTGACCAAAGGAGAACAGAGCTGCTTTAGATAAGCAAGCCTAGGGCAGTCTGGGTGGCCCAAGCGTTCAGAAATGGGACAAATAGCTCGAGAAAGAGCTTATAAATACTATGAACAAATACTGAGGAATAAAAATGTTTCAGTGTTTACTGACTGCTATTATGTGCAAGGCTTACATGGGCTTCCCTGGTGGCTCAGAGGTTAAAGTGTCTGCCTCCAATGCGGGAGACCCGGGTTCAATCCCTGGGTCAGGAAGATCCCCTGGAGAAGGAAATGGCAATCCACTCCAGTATTCTTGCCTGGAGAATCCCGTGGGCAGAGAAGCCTAGTAGGTTACAGTCCACGGGGTCGCAAAGAGTCGGACACGACTGAGCGACTTCACCTTCACCTTCCATGTGAATCTTCTCTCTTACTACAGATACCTTATGAGACAGATTACATCTGCCTGTTATTTACAGACAGGAAACTGAGGCTCTGGAAAATCTAAGCAACTTGCCCAAGTTCACACACAAAGTGCAGTGTGGCACATCTCCAGAACCAAACTGCCAGATGTCCACCCCTAAATCCTGGCTCTGTCACTGCTAGCTGCATGATGTTGGGCAGGTCACTTTTCTTCCTGTGTCTCAGTTTCCTTATCTGGGAGACTGAAATACTAATAGTGACTATGTATCAGGTCTGTTATAATGATTAAATGAATAGATGTCAAGTACTCAAAATAGTAGTGTTAGCTGTTATTTTATTATTTTTATTACCATTAATACTACAGCTACAATTTCAAGTTCGGTTCAATGTAAATGAAAAGCAGCATTTTAGTAAAAGCTTAGGGAAATTCCCAGGGTTTAAGGTGTGACTGATTAAAGGCAACTAAAAAAGAAAAATCTGTATCTCACAGTATTTCCTATACATATCCCCTTCATAAATAACACTTGGTAAACGTATACCATTTTAAAAAGGAATTCAAGTCGAAGCAAACAGTCCTCAAATTCATGATTCTAGTTAAAAATCTTAACACAAGTATCCTCAGCTTAATGCTTGGTACTGGCTATTAACAGCTTGGTGGTAGAGCACTCAAACTCAGTGATGAGTTTTTACAAGGATGAATCGGTATTGTTCTGTATAAAGGGACAATAAATGTCAAAATGAGTTTTGTAAACCTACTCATGACCTACCCTATTTCTTATCTAAGCAAATGAAGGGCTATATTTGAAAAATGAAATACATTAGGTTTGAAAAATTCTCAAGCACAAAATAAATTTGCTATGCATCAGTTTAAAGAATAAAAACAGGAGGAAAAAGAATCACATCTTAAAAAAATAAATACACAAACCCACACACACAAGAGTTATCTACTCACGTATGGATTACATTTTCTGAGAATCAAATAACAAAGAAAAAGATTTCTCACTTTACCATGGGTTCCTATGAAGTAGTAGAGAAAGGTCTATGAATACAAAAGACATAAGATTTGAAGCGATTTGATCTCTAAGAATGTTGGCCTTCAGATGTTTATATGCTGCTGCTACTGCTGCTAAGTCACTTCAGTCATGTCCGACTCTGTGCGACCCCATAGACGGCAGCCCAACAGGCTTCGTCGTCCCTGGGATTCTCCAGGCAAGAACACTGGAGTGGGTTGCCATTGCCTTCTCCAATGCATGAAAGAGAAAAGTTAAAGTGAAGTCGCTCAGTCGTGTCTGACTCTTAGCGACCCCATGGACTGCAGCCCACCAGGCTCCTCCATCCATGGGATTCTCCAGGCAAGAGTACTGGAGTGGGGTGCCATAGAAGTTTCTTTTACAAAGTAATGCATATTGTGAAGTGCTGCATTTGTTTTCTAGGTTAATACATCAGAGTCAGGGTTAATTAATCCATATGGTAAGATGCCAACCTTGAAACTCCTGGATGCCAGCTAACTTGGGGGCATCAAGAAGCCAGTCCGTAAGGGTCTGATTCTTAAAAGCTATGCTGCGAAACTGCTTCCCGCCATTCACGTTCCAGGTGCCCACACATACTCGAATTTTCTTGGGCTTTGAATACTTGTAGAAATTCTCACACATGCTCTTTAGTACTTTAGAAGATGCTGATAAAAAACAAAATACAAGATTTTGGCTGCATGAAAACATTTACAAAAATTGATCTTCGTAACTGAGAGATGATGGCTAGAAAGCACAATTACCATCGTCAGCACAAACAAGCATCAAATACATGCACAGGCACAAAAGAGATAAGCCTTGAACACAGAGCCCAACACAATGAAAGTAACCAACACACTTTTAAATATCAACTACATGAAGTACGACAGCCCAAGTAAAAAAGAACTATTACAAAATTAATGCAGCAACATAAAACATGCAAAACAGTTGTTTCAGTGAAATAGTACATCATTTTATGATACACAAAATCAGAGATTGCAAATTTTAAGGAATATAGCAACTGACTTTCAGAAAACTTTCATTCGGAAGCTAGTAAAAATAAGTTATTTTTCCCCAAAGAATGATGTTCAAGAACCATGACATATAGGACTCTAGCTACTGACAGGGAGCTTGATGAAAAACAGCTCCCTGACACAAACACAAATTACGGACAATAATGAGATGTTGGAGAATGAAGACATGACTAAAAGCCTCCCAGCTCACAGGCGACGCCAGGTCTTCACCAATGTTCTACAAGACCCCAGACAGCCTGCAGTGCCTTTCTACCCTCAGCGGCCATCCCAGCCCTGTTCGCTCGCTGCCCTGACCCTGGACCCCATCTGCTGGCTGCTTCCACTGCTCCAACACTCCTCCCTCACCGCCTGCAGGCGTCAACTCTGCCTCGAGGCTTTTCCTGACCAGCTTATTAAAATGTGCATTCTGTCTCTTACTGTCCATATCACCTCCCTGCTTCACTTTTCTCTATGGTGTTTATCACCATGTACAAACTATGCATTTTATTTATTTATTCTGTTAACTGTCACCCCTCATTGAAAATGGAAGTTCCACGAGGGCAGAAATGTTGGTCGATCTCATTTTTTGTGTGTGTGCAGGGGAACCAGAATGAATGGAGCTTCCCTGGTAGCTCACATGGTAAAAGAATCTGCCTGCAATGCAGGAGATCTAGGTTTGATCCCTGGGTCAAGAAGATCCCCTGGAAAAGGGAATGGCTATCCACTTCATTATGCAAATATATATCCAGAAGTGGATATGCTTGATCATATGATAGTTCTGTGGCTCAGACAGTAAAGAATCTGCCTGCAATGCAGGAGACCTGGGTGCAATCCCTAGGACATGAAAATCCCCTGGAGTAGGAAATGGCAATGCACTCTAGTATTCTTGCCTGGAGCATTCCATGGACAGAGGAGCCTGGCGGCCTACAGTCCATGGGGTCACAGAGTAGAACATGACTGAGTGACTAACACACACAGAATGAACATCCTTCCATTTTATTTATTTATCGGGGTGTGTGTGTCTATGTGCTCAGTCACGTCTGACTCTCTGCAACTATAGCCCCCACCAGGCTCCTCTGCCCATGGAATTTTCCAGGCAGAATCAGTTCAGTTCAGTTCAGTCGCGTCCGACTCTTTGCGACCCCATGAATCGCAGCACGCCAGGCCTCCAGAGGCACAGGAAAGAGGCCAGTCCTTGAGGAACACATTACAGAACCATCAACATACAGAGAATATTTAAAGGCATAGCACTAGGCAAGGACAAATACAGAGAGAATGGAAACAGGGAAGAAAAGCCAGGGAGAGCCCTGAAGGAACGGCAACATTACATGGCATGTAGAGTAGAAGAAACAAAAGAATCAGGGAACAGGTAAGGCACAGAATAAAACCCAGAAATGCAGCTTGGGTTTTCTGTTTGTTTGTTTGTTTTATTGAGTTGTACTTTACAACCCATTTAGAGAGGGTATTCTAATATTTGGACTTACTAATATAAAAGAACCCTGCTTTTTCAAAACCAGCCTGCAAAGGCAGAGCACCAAAGTTATGTATTTAATGATGCAAATGTGAAACTCTTGATTATAAATAAAAACAACCAAAAGCAGAACAAAGAAATCTCTTGGAATACAACTAGGTAATTAACATGCTTTGATAACTTGATAGAAAGGCTGAACATGTCAGAAGTAGTTCCCATTGGGGCACATATTTATTTATATCCAGCTTATCTAAAGTCTTAGCCAACAAATCTAAAAACATTGAGCATTGAATTTCCCTTATATTTTCTGAATTCAGTGAGAACTGATTAACCCATTTAGAAAGAGCTGAACCTATCTTTATATGTAGCTAATTATGTTCTAATGCATACATTCAGCAATGCCATGAGGCTGTCCATCTGCAAACTGCCAGAAATAAGCTGTCCAAATTCAGAGAACTGCTTATTTTAAGGCTTAAAAATGACACTGATTTAAAGATTGCTTTTGCTGATTTGATAAACTGTAAGTTGAAATAATTACATTAATGTAAGACATTGTCATGCCAACAATTTTTTTGAAAAGATTAAAGGAAAAACATAATTGCCTTTAGCCTATATGTGTTAACCGAATATAGCTTGATTTTGAAAGTCAATTTCTGACCACCTTCAAAGTGCTACACTAGAATAAAGTGAGTGGAAAAGAAAGTGTTAACTGTTACCTTCCCCTGGGTGAATGATACTTTCTAGGACAATGCATAAGGGTAAGAGATTCCAAGGATTGGGAAAGAAATGCCATTTTTAGATGGTCTCCTGCAGTGGTCTCTACCAAAAGTGGGTAAAAATAGCAAAGAAATAAGGACACAGTTCAAAAGTTTGTAGGAGAGTCAATTCACACAAATGACCCTCATGGGAGGCGAGACTATACCAACAGACAGGGAAGAATCATCAATGAAGAACCCAGGAGACAGGGAGAAGCACAAGACCATGAAGCTAGGCAGGAGGTAATTTTGAGAGTTTCAAGCCCTTTCCAGGGGAGGCCTTTGACAAAAGGCTTAGCCTGGTGCCTCAGGGGGCTCTAGAGGATCAGAAGCTATCAGCAAGTCCATTGCCCTCTCGGGGCAATCAGCCAAGTTGGCCTGATCCATGCTCTCAGTGGCCCTCCTCTCTTCCTCTAAGTTTTCTGCCTTCAGGATTAGCCCTTCAGTATTTTCCTAGTGTTTCCAACATTAAGAGATATATAGATTGTTTCATTCTTTCCCAACTTTGACCGCAGTTTTAATCTTGACTTCATTAGAATACCATCTATTTGTCACCACCACAACCAGCAGTAATAAAAGTAATTCCTACAGTAGTAAATCCTTACTTAACAGATTTTTATTTTAAAACAGGCTTGACTTTTGTTTTTCATTTTAAGGAGAAGTTTTTGGCAACAGGTGGATCTCACCTGGGTTCTCTATGCTTAAACAGTTTTGACAACTTCTTTTGTTTCTTTTTATAACACATGCTGAGTGGGAATGGATCAGGGCCAGTCCTAAAATACAGACTGAACAGCTCTTGGAATTTCAAAGGCAGTACCATCACAGCAAGGTTTCTAATAAGATGAGCATAAAATAAGAGAAATACTTTATTATTTTTTAAGTTGTATTCATGGAAAGATTATCTTTAGACATAAGTAAATCAAAATAGGGCATGTTTTGAGTTTAAGCAAACATTGCAATTTAAAATAACAGAAGTTTTCCAGCTTATGAAACAACTCATCCTAGAGTTCCTCAAAGTGAACTCAATAATCAGCAATAGTTTTTCTTTGAAAAACTCACGAATTATGATGGCTAAAAAATAAATGACAAGCCAAGATACAAACTAGCTTTACTTTGAATTTTTTGGTTCTTGTCAAAGTATTCTTGATTATTTCTGAACCATTAAAGCTTAGAATAGTTTTTACTGCTGAAATAAGTGATAGCCCTTGTTCTGAGTGATAATCTGGCAAAAAATATATATGCCTAATATTCGTAAATCAGATCCATGACATTTCAAATAAGTGGAAAATGAAATTTAGCTGTTTTTAAGCATATTAATGTTGCTGGGTAGGTGTTTGATGGCCAAGAAAGGGGTCGTGAATTTCTAGGACTTTTGGCCTTGAATAGAAGACCCTGAACTGACCTTGGGTTACTTGAACTGACAAATTAATGCTAAAACAATTCTTTCAAATAAACCATCATGAACCTTATACAGAAGGTAAAAATGCCTCAGAGTATAGCTCCACAAACAGCCTGGCATCATCAAATTGCAGGTAACCTCAGCAAGGGTTTTAGTTCCCTAATGCTTTCGCCTCCGCACAAGTAACTTTAGAAATAGAGCTCTTGGATGCATTAGAGGAGACCTTTCTCCTCTCACTGAACACTTTATTTTGCTTCGTTTAGTGATCCAAGCATTGCCACTTTACTCCCATTGCAGTGTTTTCTGTATCACACTATTTTTTTTTTTTTAAGATGCATCCATCTAAACTATCCAAATCTGAACATGTTAGCATTTCCAAGCAGCCACTCTGGGAAGATTTTTACCCTGACCTTTCCTTTTCTTGACACTGGCTTCATCACAGTTTCCATTTCCAGGTTTATTTTTGATATCATAGTTGTCGCTGTAATGGCCAACAGTCTTGCCTTTAGGTTTCTCTTCTCAACTCTAGAAATCATTCCTCCTCTAACAATTGATGGAGTGTAAAACCTGTGCGAATACAGGCTTCAGTGTACTGAAAATTCTCTCTGCTTATTGTATTATGCGAGTACTGAAAGGTCAAAATATAGGCTTACAAGCAAAACTGTCAGCCAAAACCCTGCATTTTCTATAAAATTCTAGCTTTCCTTTTTTCTGTTTCTCTTACACATATCCAAAATTACACACATCGATAATTTTTTACATTTCATTAAAAAGCATTCCTCTGTAAAATTTTCTTTATTCAATAATACACAGTAAAAAAGACTTGGTGAAAAACATGGGAATAACCTAAATATCCATCCACAGTAGATTGTGTAAATACAGTGTTACACTCATGCATAAAATACTATATAATATGAAAACAAAATATGCTACATTTTCTTTTAATAAAATATATTAACTAGAATAAACCAAAGGAGCATGATTGAATGTATAGTAAGTCACATATTATAGAAATAATTAAGTAGGTATTTATATACATATATAGTCTGACATATTAATTATGAGTATTTAAACAAATACATAAGAAACTATTCAGTTACTGGGAACTAGGTATAAGGAACATCAGTTATAGGAAAGTTTGGTTTTTTTTGAGGGGGGTTGAATTTTTTTATTTCCGTTTTCTCTGTCTGACCTCTTTAATTTTGTTTGCTTTATTCATTTATTAATTGTATCAGAAATAAGATTAATATGAAAGTTTATGAATTTTTTTAAACATTCCAACTGATACCTCAATCCCATAATTATTAAAAAAAAAAAAAAAAATGGAGGCAGACACAGGATATAGGGTGGTGTTGTGCAAAGAAGCTCCAGAACTTAAGATTTTATTGAACATGTCATTTTATGTGTAAATCACTCACTGAATGATACCTGATTTGCCTCATCTGTAAAATGTGAAAAAGTAGCTACATATATCAGAGCTTTCAGTTACCACTCAGTGTTGTGATGGAAATAAAATAGACAAAGCTCTTTGCAAATCTTGCAGCGCTATAGTATACAGGTGTGAAATTTTGTGACAGAGATCATGTTCACTTTCAGATCTCACATTAATCAAGTCTGACTTTATCCCAGGAGTTTCACATAAAAGAATGGTCTTCTTTGGTGGGTCAGTGGTAAAGAATATGCCTGCCAGTGCAGGAGACACAAGAGACCTGGATTCCATCCCTGGGTCAGAAAGATCCCTTGGAGAAGAAAATGGCTACCCACTCCAGTATTATTGCCTGGAATATCCCATGGACAGAGAACCCGGTGGGCTACAATCCATGAGGTCGCGAAAGAGTCAGACATGACTTAGTGACTAAACAACAACATAATAGAATCAGTTCAGTTCAGTTAAGTTGCTCATCGTGTCCGACTCTTTGTGACCCCATGAATCACAGCACCCCAGGCCTCCCTGTCAATCACCAACTCCCGGAGTTCACTCAGACTCATGTTCATCAAGTCAGTGATGCCATCCAGGCATCCTGTCCTCTGTTGTCCACTTCTCCTCCTGCCCCCAATCCCTCCCAGCATCAGAGTCTTTTCCAGTGAGTCAACTTTTCGCATGAGGTGGCCAAAGTATTGGAGTTTCAGCTTTAGCCTCATTCCTTCCAAAGAAATCCCAGGGCTGATCTCCTTCAGAATGGACTGCTTGGATCTCCTTGCAGTCCAAGGGACTCTCAAGAGTCTTCTCCAACACCACAGTTCAAAAGCACAATATAGAATAAACTATGTTAATTAAAAAACTGTAGTTAATAGAGGTGCATAACATTGTAATACATTCACTCCTCATAGATATTTCTGCTTACCTACCTATAATAATATAACAAAATTTGTTGTTAACTGAAGATAAAGCCTGGTCCAGAAACTTAATGATGTTATGTTTGTTGTTTCTCAAATCACATTTTTAGGTAATTATTATTAGTATCATTGATCGGGTAGACAAATGAGGTTGGATGATTTAATTTTCTTGTCCTGGGTCACACAAGTAGTAACTGAAGTCTGATTATGACTCATATCTGTTCAAATCCAGAGTCTAATCTTTTCACATCCTAAACAATCAGGCACTGTACTAGCTTAAGCTAAATTTCAACCCGCATCCACCTCTCTACCTGTAGTTACCTTAAGCAACACCACCAACCATAATGTCTGCTCTAAGATCACTGATCTTTTTTCAGTCAGACTATAAAGTAGAAGATTTTACCTTTATGGAAATCTGGTAGTTATTTTAAGGGATATTATTCATGCTCTGTGATCCAGGTTTTTATGATTTTACATGTTTGTACCATCTTTCAAAGATGGGACATGACTTTAAACTCAGAGATGTTAATTTTGCCAACATAGCCACAATTCATGTGTCCAACACAAATGTTTAAATATATAATACATTTTTGTATTACAGTACATGTGGAATGAAAGGCAGCTTTAAAACTCATTCTTTTCTAAAATGTTTAATGACACTGAAAAAAGTTCATGATGATGCAATGTAAAGTTGGAAATATGTCTATGTACAAGATGGAAAAAAACAACTGCTAGGGAAATCATTATGAGCATGTGAGTACTGGTTGTTTCTGTTTTCTTAATATTGTGATATGTATTTGATATTTACAAAAATAAGAATATGTTATTTTTATAATTTAAAGGCTTTTTAAATTTAAAATAAATAACACCTAATCATACTAAACTTTTCATTCTTAAGTTTCTTTATGTTTTTTAAGCTAACAACTGAGCATACAATTATGCCACCACTCCTAGAGACAAAATGAAACTAAAACCAAGTTTAATGTGTAAAATCTTTATCTTATATTTCTTGACTGTTGGTCCCCTTGATTTTTCAAGACTAGAGATTTCTGATGTTGCATTTCTTTTATAAATATTTAAGAACCATAATACTCAGTGAATGTTGGAATGATATCTCTAAATGCCTACGACGGCTTCCATTTTTAACTTGACTCTATTCTCCAAACCATTATTATGCTGCAATAAACTCATTTTTGTGTCTCTGACCACATATGCAAGTAAACCTAAAACATACAACAGCTTGATCCAGCATTGCTGTGTCAAAACGTGTGGTAGATTTTAGGTTCAGACACCATTTAGGTATCATCCAAGATAAGGCACCCTGCACACTCCATCAAAAGCATGAGAATGTTTCCCACATCTGTTAGCATTTAATATCAATCTTTTCAATGCTTGTCATATGACAGATAAGTTTTTTATATCTGTTTTTGTTTTCTTTTTCTTTTTTTGGCTTCCAATGTTTTTATTTTTTTATTTTTTTAATTTTACTTTATTTTACTTTACAATACTGTATTAATTAGTATTTACTTAATAATGAACATGGTTTATTATAGTTTTACCAGTCTAAAATTTGATGTATACTTTTAATGTGGATACTTCTTTATCATTTTGTTCCTCTTTTTCCTGTTAAATTGTTACTTAAAAAAAAAAAAAAAAAGGAGGAGGGGGTTGTGAAATAGCTGAAGGCAATTGTGGATGTGAGATTTGGAATAAGTAACTTTCCCCAACCTGCTCCCCATATGATAAGAAGTAACTTCACAATTGTGGGGTTTCCTGTCAAAGCTACATCCTCAGCATCTCTTGACCCCCAAAGACCACCTGGATCTTGGAATAACTTGGAGCTCCTCTGCTTCTGCCACTCTGCCCATCTGGGAACCCTGGGATGAACTGAAGCAGAGGAACAAAAGTCTGAGATGGACGAGGGAGGGAGGCTGGTTGAGGAGTCAGGATTATCAGTGGTGGAGAAAGATCTTATAAATCAAAAAAAAATTGAGATGCTAAAATGAATCCTACAAATGTCAGTTTGGAACAAGAAGTAGTAGTATACATTCACAATTTTTTGTGTATACAGATAGATAGTAAATAGCAAATTAATCTTTATGAATCTTATATAATTTTTGTTGTACGTGTGTCTGTATACATATGTATACACATATATGAAAACACACATATTGGTATATATGTCTGTGTATTCACATATATGTGTATATAATCTTTTATGAACCCTTTGAAAATGTAAAAAAAAAAAAAAAAACAGCCCATTAGCCATACACAATGGTAGATCCTTGCTTTAGAGCCAGAAATAACACTTTACTTCTGCTCTTGACCTGTTCGTAGGAATTAGGCACATTATCCTTGCTGGATGCAGAACTAGGTAATGCACTTGACTTACATACTCATTAAGGGTACCAGGTTGATCCAGTTCTCATCAGTTCTGCCCTCAACACCATTTCCTCAGGTTTTGCTTAGAATTCTTTTTAACCTTGGCTTAGGATAGGATCACTGATTAAAGACGTGGTATCTGGGGCTCCTGTTATCCATGTTACTTTTCTTCCTGTCTCTGAGTGAAAGGGGAAATGATTAATGGCAAACTAGTAGCAGCAGCAAAGAATATAATCAACCTGATTTCGGTGTTGACCATCTGGTGATGTCCATGTGTAGAGTCTTCCCTTGTGTTGCTGGAAGAGGGTGTTTGCTATGACCAGTGCATTTTCTTGGCAAAACTCTATTAGTCTTTGCCTTGCTTCATTCCGCATTCCAAGGCCAAATTTGCCTGTTACTCCTGGTGTTTCTTGACTTCCTACTTTAGCATTCCAGTCCCCTAGAATGAAAAGGACATCTTTTTTGGGTGTTAGTTCTACAAGGTCTTGTAGGTCTTCATAAAACCGTTCAACTTCAGCTTCTTCAGCATTACTGGTTGGGGCATAGACTTGGATAACTGTGATATTGAATGGTTTGCCTTGGAAANTCATTCCATATTCCAAGGCCAAATTTGCCTGTTACTCCAGGTGTTTCTTGACTTCTTACTTTTGCATTCCAGTCCCCTATAATGAAAAGGACATCTTTTGGGGGCGTTAGTTCTAAAAGGTCTTGTAGGTGTTCATCGAACCATTCAATTTCAGCTTCTTCAGCATTACTGATTGGGGCATATACTTGGATTACTGTGATATTGAATGATTTGCCTTGGAAACGAACAGAGATCATTCTGTCATTTTTGAGATTGCATCCAAGTACTGCATTTTGGACTCTTTTGTTGACCATGATGGCTACTCCATTTCTTCTGAGGGATTCCTGCCTGCAGTAGTAGATATAATGGTCATCTGAGTTAAATTCACCCATTCCAGTCCATTTTAGTTCACTGATTCCTAGAATGTCAACGTTCACTCTTGTCATCTCCTGTTTGACCACTTCCAATTTGCCTTGATTCATGGACCTGACATTCCAGCTTCCTATGCAATATTGCTCTTTACAGCATCAGACCTTGCTTCTATCACCAGTCACGTCCACAACTGGGTATTGTTTTTGCTTTGGCTCCATCCCTTCATTCTTTCTGGAGTTATTTCTCCACTGACTTCCAGTAGCATATTGGGCACCTACTGACCTGGGGAGTACCTCTTTCAGTATCCTATCATTTTGCCTTTTCATACTGTTCATGGGGTTCTCAAGGCAAGAATACTGAAGTGGTTTGCCATTCCCTTCTCCAGTGGACCACATTCTGTCAGATCTCTTCACCATGACCCACCCATCTTGGGTTGCCCCGCAGGTATGGGTTAGTTTCATTGAATTAGACAAGGCTGTGGTCCTAGTGTGATTAGATTGACTAGATTTCTGTGAGTATGGTTTCAGTGTGTCTGCCCTCTGATGCCCTCTTGCAATACCTACTTGGGTTTCTCTTACCTTGGGTGTGGGATATCTCTTCATGGCTGCTCCAGCAAAGCACAGACGCTGCTCCTCACCTTGGATGAGCTGTATCTCCTCCCACCACCCTTCCTGACCTTCATCGTGGGATGGCTCCTCTAGGTCCTCCTGCGCCTGCACAGCCACCACTCCTTTGACGTGGGGTTGCTCCTCCTGGCTGCCATCCCTGGCCTTGGGCATAGGGTTGCTCCTCCTGATCACCACCCTGGCCTCGGGCGTGGGGTTGGAGGAGCAACCCTTCAAATATAGCATGTTCAAATCTTGTTCACCATTCTGTCCCTCTCAAACCTGCTCTTAATCCTATTTTTTTCTTCTCCAGACAATATTATGATGTAAGCAGAATTAACCAAGGCAGAAACCCAAGAATCATCCTAGAATGCTTCTCTATCTTTATATCCCAAACCCAAGTAATATCCAAGGCTTTTACATTTTACCCACTCCCCTAAATACTTCTTGACTGTATCTTTACCTTTCTTTGCATATTAACTGCCTCTGCCCTGCACTACTGTCCTCTACTAATAAAGAACACTTAAAATACATGTTACCTAAGAAAATACATGTTACCTAATACATGTTATTATGTATTAGGTATGTTACCTAATATATGTTATTATGTATTAGGTATGTTACCTAATACATATTATGGCCTAAGAACCCCTGGCCTCATCTTACTCTTCTACCTTTACTTTACCCTGTCTATTATTTTATTCTCTCCTTACCCTCAAGGCACAGGCCTTCTTTTCTGTCTCTTGAATAACTGATCTTATTTCCATTTTGGAGCCTTTAATTGGCTGTTCAGTCTGCTTGGAGGACCAGTTCTTTCCCCAGGCCACTCATGCAGAGGTACTCGTACATCTATCACAGTACTATGCTAATTTTCCTTATAGCAATTATCACATCTGGAAGTACTTTTTGCATATTCTTTACTTGTTTATTGTCTGTCTCACTTTTTGCTTGCTTGTTCAGTTTTGTTTGTTTGTTTGGCTCCTCTGGGTCTTCGTTGCTGAGCAGGCTACGCTCTAGCTGTGATGTGCAGGCTTTTCACTGCAGTGGCTTCTCTTATTGCAGAGCACGGGCCTTAGGCCTGTGGGTTTCAGTGGTTGCAGCTCATGGGCTCAGTAGTTTCAGTTCCCAGGCTCTACTGCACAGGCTCAATTGTTGTGGTGCCTGGGTTTAGTTGCTCTGAGGCATGTGGGATCTTCCCAGATCAGGGATTGAACCCATGTCTCCTGAATTGGCAGGTGGATTCTTCTACCACTGAGCTTCCAGAGAAGACCCTGTTTCCCTCACTTCTGCATTGGAGATGTTCAAATATTTGTTGAATAAATGAATGAATGATCTATTTCTAACCATCCCCCTCTTCAGACCAAGCCTCCCCTCAGAATGATCTGAACAGAATCTAACTATGAAACGATATTAATATAAACTTTGCAGGGTTCCACTCCACTGGGCATTCCTAACTTTCAGTGTACAAGCTAGGAAACACCTTGATGGTTTCAATCAATGCATGGATTCCCAGACCCACTCTCAAGAGATCATGATTTGATATACCTAGGTAAAGGTCTGAGAAAACTCATTAAATGTATTTCTCAACAAGCACTTCAAGTGATTCTAAGGGAGATGATCCATGAAACATGCAGAATAAAAATTCACATTCCTTAACCTGACAGACAAGGTCTTCTATAACCTGGCCTTTAAATGGGAAATGGAGAGTTACAGTGCAGAGTTTCATTTGAGGTGATAAAAACTTTATGGATGTGGACAGTGGTGATGGCTGCACCACAATGGAAATCTACTTAATGACACCAAAGGTACTTAGCTCAGATGGTAAATTTTGCTTTATATGTATGTTACCAACCTAAAAAAGGAAGCAATCCAAAACTATAATCCTTATAATTATCATTGCTCCCATGGTATATACAATCATGTGATATTCAGTATGCTTTTGTTTATCTCAGTGAGTATAGTTATAATAGCTGCTTTAAAATCACCTTGCGGAGAGCAGCAAGATGGCGGAAGAATAGGACGGGGACACCAGTTTCTCCCTCACAGATTCATCAAAAGAACATCTCAAGGCTGAGCAAACTCCACAAAACAACTTCTGAATGCGGGCAGAGGACATCAGGCACCCAGAAAAACAGAGCACTGACTTCAAAAGCAGGTAGGGGAAAAAATATAAAAGCCGGAAAAAAAAGAGACAAAGGAGGTGGGGAGGGAGCTCCGTCCCGGGAAGGGAAGCCCGTCCCGGGAAGGGAAGCTTAAGAAGAGAGGTTTCCAAACGCCAGGAAACACTCTCCCTGCCGAGTCTGTGGCGAGCCTTGTAAACACAGAGGGCAACATAACAGGAAGGAAAAATAAATGAACAATTAAAACCAACAGAT
>SJYX01007270.1:145343-159444 GCA_006410675.1 Oreotragus oreotragus | reverse complement strand
ATTCATGGGGTTGCAAAGAGTCGGAATGACTGAGCAACTGAACTGAACTGCATTTAGGACTCTTTTGTTGACTATAAGGGCTACTCCACTTATTCTGAGGGATTCTTGCCCACAGTAATAGATATGATGGTCACTTGAATTAAACTTTCCCATTCCCATTATTTTAGTTCACTAATTCCTAAGACATCAGTGTTCAACCTTGCCACCTCCTGCTTTACCATGTCCAATTTACCTTGACTCATGAACCTAATATTCCAGGTTTCTGTGCAATATTGTTCTTTATATCACCAGCCTTTACTTTCACCATTAGACACATTCACAACTGAGCATTGTTTCCACTTTAGCCAGGCACTTCATCCTATCTGGATCTATTAGTAATTGCCTTCTCTTCTTCCCTAGAAGTATACTGGATACTCTCCAAGCTGGGAGGCACATCTTCTGGTATCACATCTTTTTGCCTTTTCATACTATTTATGTGGGAATACTGGAGTGGTTTTTCCATTCCCTCCTCCAGTGGACCACATTTTGTCAGAACTCTTCACTATGACCCATCCATCTTGAGTGGCCCTGCATATCATGGTGCATAGCTTCATTAGTTATGCAAGCCCCTTCACCATGACAAGACTGTGANTCATACTATTTATGTGGGAATACTGGAGTGGTTTTTCCATTCCCTCCTCCAGTGGACCACATTTTGTCAGAACTCTTCACTATGACCCATCCATCTTGAGTGGCCCTGCATATCATGGTGCATAGCTTCATTAGTTATGCAAGCCCCTTCACCATGACAAGACTGTGATCCATGAATGAATCTATTCCTTAGAATCACTTTAAAAGTCTTCAGAACACTGATGATCAGGCCCCACTTCAGGTCAATTAAGTCAAAATCTTCTAAAGAAAAAAGAATTAAGAGTACTTGTTAAAGTTTCCCTATTGTTTTTAATGTGCACTGAGTTGAGGATCCACCATTATATTGTGTATTGTGCTCTCTCACTCTTTTCCTCGCACAGGTGGAACTTAAAAACAAAAACAGTCAGAGATTGTCTTCATGTTACTGACTCCACAGCAGTAACTGAGACACAGGTAACAATCAGAATATTTTGATTGTCCAGTAACAAGGAAGTGACTCAACAGATCATGAATGAAAAATAAAGATGCATTAAAGTTGACCAATACTCTTGTGTGAAAAAATTCAGGTTTAAAAGTAGCATAAATACTATAAACCCATTTTCATAAAATATAAATATATATAATGAATTTATATATAAAAGTCATATATATTAGTCTTCCGTATGTTGGAAAGGGAGAATCAACAAATGGCAAGCCATGCAGGAGAGTGGCTGAACACTGCTTCCCACTCTGACACTGCTAAAGCTAAGAGACTGGGGGACATCTGACAAAGGTCAGCAGAAGGTAAAAATTTCTTACAAATTACAAATTAGCCTCCTAGATCTCTGCCTGTAAATTCTTGTGAAAAGGAAAATAGAGTCCCTTTTTCTCTCAACTTAGATTAGCAGGTGAAGACATTTGTGGAGCTAGCTCCTTAAATTTAGTGACTCTTGGGGATCCTTTTCCTCCCAGAGATGTCCACTGTCTTTCTTTGTCTCTGTCTATTATGTCATTTGTCATAAGGAAGAAAATTTTTGGTCTGATTAGGTTTATTTTTCTTCTTCCTCTGTGTCTTAAGAGCTTGAATTTATGTGCACTGAGAATATTCACTCTAGTCTCTGTCATCCAGAATGTCCATTTACCAAGGCGCATCTGGTGGCCAGTTGGATAGACTAGGAATCTGAGACATTAAATCATAAATAGCACTCTTTTTATCTGGCTATCCCAGCTATCAGTGGAATTTGTCATAAGAAGTACTAGTCCATAAGAGGCTTTGTCATCTCAACCTTCATTGACTTCAGGACATCTCTCTTAACTGCCTGTAGCAATGAAGGACTTTTACTTTCTTAGACTAATTCTGGGAGTGAACATCTTGGATCTTGGGAGGGCTACATACCCTTTTGTGATATACCTCTTATATCTTTGGCTAAGCCATTTTTTAAAAGTCTTATTGGTTTCTCTTTAAAGAAATATCCATACAGAGTCAAGTGAAAATGTAGGATAAGCAATCAGGTTAGGACCATATCCCCAAGAAGAGATACTGGAGTTGGGGGGATATCATGTGCTTAAAGGTCTTCCCTGAGGAGTACAGTGTTTGAAACACATATTGGGGACCGCAGCCCTGGAGTCCAGCACCAGGAAGATGAGTTTCCTTAGCTGATTTGAAAACCAGTTAGACATACATGAAGATTGTAAAAACTGAGACTCTGCTTGTGAAAATCATGTATACACTTGCTTACTCCTAAGAATAAGGTGGAAGAAGCAGGCCCAAACTCCCCAAGGCCCTACCAGTCTCCCATAACGACCCCAACGTGCACCCTGACCCACACCAAGTGCCCACTCTGGCTCCTCTAGCTTATGTGCAGCTCCCAACTGCCATTGCCAGTCTGCCATTGCCAAAAAAAAAAGTGTGCAAATCCGCTGGGCAGAGCCACCTCAGACCCAGACCTCAGGGCTTTTGCTCCAGCACCTTGGGACCCAAAGCCACCCCTGATAGGGCACTGTCAACCACTGAGCATAGGCGAAGCCCTGGCTCACACCTGGCTCTATCTCTAGCCCCTCCATCTCCACCCCCACCTCCCACCAACATGACAGCTGCCAGCACACCAGGGGAAAGTGTGACCCATGATGACTTCAGATCCAGCTCTCTCACCAGAGCCACTGGGCACGTGCAAACTGCATAGGGATGCTCCCACACAAGGACAGCCCTTCAAAACCAAGATAGATAACTGTTGCACCAGAAAAAGTTGAACAAACTGAGAAGACAGAGGAAATCATTTTGAACAAAAGAACCAAAAACAAACCCTAAAAGGACAACTAGTGAAATAGAGATAATCTATCAGAGTTCAAAGCATAGTCATAAGAATGTTAACTGAATGTGTAAAAAGACTAGATGATCACAGAGAATTTTAACAAGGAACTAAAAATATATAAAAAGAAGCAGTCAGAGGGACTTCCCTGGCACTCAAGCGGTTAAGACTCTGCACTCCCAATGTAAAAGATGCGGGTTTTCTTCCCTGGTGGCTCGGACAGTAAAGAATCTGCCAGCAATGCAGGAGACCTGGGTTCAATCTCTGAGTCAGGAAGATTCCCTGCAGAAGGAAATGACAACCCACTCCAGTATTCTTGCTGGGAAAATCCCATGGACAGAGGAGACTGGCAGGCTACAGTCCAGGGGATCACAAAGTGTCAGACATGACTGAGAGACCAATGCTTTCATTTTCACTTCAGGGAACTAAAATCCTGCATGCCATGTGGTACAGCCAAAAAATTAAAAACAGTTAGAGCTGAAGAATACAATAACTGAAATGAAAACACACTAGAAGGAATTAACAGCACTCTAGGAGTAACAGAACCACAAAAGGCCCCAGTTAGCCAAAGCAATCTTGAGAAAAAAAGAACAAAGCTGAGGATATCACACTCTCTGACTTTCAATGATACTACAAAGCTGCTGTCATCAAAACAGCATAATGTTGGCACAAAGCACAGGTGTGGTGTTGGAGAAGACTCTTGAGAGTCACTTGTACTGCAAGGAGATCCAACCAGTCCATTCTAAAGGAGATCAGCCCTGGGTGTCCCTTGGAAGGAATGATGCTAAAGCTGAAACTCCAATACTTTGGCCACCTCATGTGAAGAGTTGACTCATTGGAAAAGACTCTGATGCTGAGAGGGATTGGGGGTGGGAGGAAAAGGGGATGACTGCTGGGGTCCAGCCCCGGTGGATCCAGGGAATTCGAAGCAGGGACGGAGTCAGCGTCTAGGAAAGAACTATTTAATTAGAGATATAAAGAGAGATTAGCAAAGAATAGTGTAGTAGGAAAATCAGTGGAGAAAAGAGGCTGAATAACTTGGCTTAAGTGGAGAACCAATAAAACTCTGAGACAAGGAGTTTGCACCACCTACGTAGGCCACAGGCATCTTCCTGGTCTCCTGAAGGAGCGGAGACACGAAGCGCTTCCCCATTCAGATCTTATAAGCCCAGGCAAAATTAGTAGGCTTGGTGAGCCTCCGTGCTCCAGATGGGAATTCAGCCAGAAAAGAAGAGAATGAGAAAAGACCACACGGGGAAAACCAGTCTTTCCAGGAACTGGTCCATTTCTTTATTTTCCAGGTCCACTTTTATACTTTTAGTTGTACATAGAGATAAATGTAAGAAACAGAGTCACACAGGGTCAGCTACTCCGACTCTTATCTAAAGACAGTGTTCTCAGCGTATCTTCGTTCTTACAAGGGTCTTACATTTGTTTACAATATTTTCTGGTCTGGAGACCGATTAACATTTTATGGCCCCACTTTCTTTCTATTGATAAAGGTTAATAAATCCGAAAACTTGTTTTCCCTTAAGATCTACTTAGTCTTAAGATAGTGATAAAGTTACATCCTTACATAGCAAGGACACAATGATTTATAACAAAGAAAGAGAAGTACAGTCATCTATAACAAAGAGAAAATTCATTAACGCAAAAGTTTAGTATTGCTAACATCAAAACTACTATATTTCTTTTTCTACATTCCAATTACATCGATTAACATACTCCCAGGTGCCTAAGGATATGGAGGCCTGGCGGCAATCATTAACTCAGCAGTGAAACCATTCACCAACATAATTTCTAACTAACTAACTAATACTATACTAATAATTTTCTAACTTCTCAAAAGAATCTGTTTTTAGAAAGTTTAAAGCATCTCGTGCCTTTCACGGTTGGGAGGCTATAAACAATCACATGTGGCCTGGATAAACCTGTCAAGCAGACTAGAGAGCTATCAGAGGAGTTTTTGGACTGAAACATGCCCAGGAGATTTATTAACTGGAGTCCTAAGTTAACTCCTTTTCAGAGAGAGGTGGTGGGGGATAGCACCCCCCCCCCCGTAATGTCAGAAGTGTAGGTGAAAGCATAATGCAGTAAGGTAGGCAGACTCTGGTTTGGGGGGTAGATGCTCGAGAATCTTCAGGGGGACCCCTGAGGTTTGATCTCGCCTTTGCATAATGTCAAGCCTCCTTCCTCATGACCTTTGCCATGGGCATGATTCCTCACACTCGCTCCCAGCAGGAAACAGAAGATGAGATGGCTGGATGGCATCACCGACTTGATGGACATGAGTTTGAGTGAACTCCGGGAGATGGTGATGGACAGGGAGATCTGGCATGCTGTGATTCATGGGGCTGCAAAGAGTCAGACACGACTGAGCGACTGAACTGGACTGAACTGAACAGGTGCATAGATTAATTGAACAAAATAGAGAACCCAGAAATAAACCTACCCACGGATGTCCATCAGTTAATCTAAAACAAAGGAGGCAAATATCTACAATGGGAAATAAAATTTCTTCAATAAGTGGTGCTTTGGAAACCAGACAGCTACATGTAAAAAAAATGAGATTAAAACATTCCTCATGTAAGTGCATGCATGCATGCTAAATCACTTCAGTCATGTCTGACTCTTTGTGACCCCATGGACTTTAGCCTGCCAGGCTCCTCTGTTCTTTGGGTTCTCTAGGCAAGAACACTGGAATGGGTTGCCATTCCCTCCTCCAGGGGATCTTCCCAATCCAGAGATCGAACCCGCATCTTTTATTTCTCCTGCATTGGCAGGCAGGTTCTTTACCACTAGTGCTACCTGAGAAGCCCCAGAACATTCTTCACACCATATGCAAAAATAAACTCAAAATAGGTTAAAGATCTACCGTAAGAAAACACAGGCAGAACATTCTTTGACATAAATAGTAGCAACAATTTTGGGATCTCCTCAGGCAAAATAAACAAGAGCAAAATAAGCACAGAGAACTACTTAAACTTAAAACCTTTTGCACAGCACAGGAAATCATCAACAAAATGAAAAGACAACCTACTAAATGGGAGGAAATATTTGCACATGATACAACTAATAAGGGATTAATATCTGAAATATAAAGACAGTTCATACAACTCAGTATCAAAAAAAAAATGAACAGCTTAGTATTGCTAACATCAAAACTACTATATTTCTTTTTCTACATTCCAATTACATCGATTAACATACTCCCAGGTGCCTAAGGATATGGAGGCCTGGCGGCAATCATTAACTCAGCAGTGAAACCATTCACCAACATAATTTCTAACTAACTAACTAATACTATACTAATAATTTTCTAACTTCTCAAAAGAATCTGTTTTTAGAAAGTTTAAAGCATCTCGTGCCTTTCACGGTTGGGAGGCTATAAACAATCACATGTGGCCTGGATAAACCTGTCAAGCAGACTAGAGGGCCATCAGAGGAGTTTTTGGACTGAAACATGCCCAGGAGATTTATTAACTGGAGTCCTAAGTTAACTCCTTTTCAGAGAGAGGTGGTGGGGGATAGCACCCCCCCCCCCGTAATGTCAGAAGTGTAGGTGAAAGCATAATGCAGTAAGGTAGGCAGACTCTGGTTTGGGGGGTAGATGCTCGAGAATCTTCAGGGGGACCCCTGAGGTTTGATCTCGCCTTTGCATAATGTCAAGCCTCCTTCCTCATGACCTTTGCCATCGGCATGATTCCTCACACTCGCTCCCAGCAGGAAACAGAAGATGAGATGGCTGGATGGCATCACCGACTTGATGGACATGAGTTTGAGTGAACTCCGGGAGATGGTGATGGACAGGGAGATCTGGCATGCTGTGATTCATGGGGCTGCAAAGAGTCAGACACGACTGAGCGACTGAACTGGACTGAACTGAACAGGTGCATAGATTAATTGAACAAAATAGAGAACCCAGAAATAAACCTACCCACGGATGTCCATCAGTTAATCTAAAACAAAGGAGGCAAATATCTACAATGGGAAATAAAATTTCTTCAATAAGTGGTGCTTTGGAAACCAGACAGCTACATGTAAAAAAAAATGAGATTAAAACATTCCTCATGTAAGTGCATGCATGCATGCTAAATCACTTCAGTCATGTCTGACTCTTTGTGACCCCATGGACTTTAGCCTGCCAGGCTCCTCTGTTCTTTGGGTTCTCTAGGCAAGAACACTGGAATGGGTTGCCATTCCCTCCTCCAGGGGATCTTCCCAATCCAGAGATCGAACCCGCATCTTTTATTTCTCCTGCATTGGCAGGCAGGTTCTTTACCACTAGTGCTACCTGAGAAGCCCCAGAACATTCTTCACACCATATGCAAAAATAAACTCAAAATAGGTTAAAGATCTACCGTAAGAAAACACAGGCAGAACATTCTTTGACATAAATAGTAGCAACAATTTTGGGATCTCCTCAGGCAAAATAAACAAGAGCAAAATAAGCACAGAGAACTACTTAAACTTAAAACCTTTTGCACAGCACAGGAAATCATCAACAAAATGAAAAGACAACCTACTAAATGGGAGGAAATATTTGCACATGATACAACTAATAAGGGATTAATATCTGAAATATAAAGACAGTTCATACAACTCAGTATCAAAAAAAAAATGAACAGCACTATTAAAAGTGGGTAGAATAACTGAATATATATTCTTCCAAAAAAGACACACAGATGGCCAACAGACACCTGAAAGATGTTCAATATCACTAATCATCAGAGAAGTGCAAATTAAAACCACAATGAGATATTACTTCATACGTGTCAGAATGGCTGCCACCAAAAAGACCACAAATAATAAATGCTGGCAAGGATGTGGAGAAAAGGGAACCCTAGTACACTGTTGGTAAGAATGGAAGCTGGTGCAGCCACTGTGGAAAATAGTGTGGCTGCTGCTGCTGCTGCTGCTGCTAAGTCACTTCAGTCATGTCCGACTCTGTGCGACCCCATAGATGGCAGCCCACCAGGCTCCTCCATCCCTGGGATTCTCCAGGCAAGAGTACTGGAATGGGTTGCCATTTCCTTCTCCAAAATAGTGTGGAAGTTTCTCAAAAAATTAAAATAGAACTACAATACTATCTAAGATTTCTACTCCTGAGTATACATCTGAAAATATATATATATTAATTTTAAAAGATACATGCACTCCAATATTTACAGCAACATTATTTACAATAACCAAGATATGGAAGCAACCTCTGTTAATCAACAGATGAATGCATAAAAAAGATATGGCATATATATTTATATATATTATATACATAAAACATAATGGAATATTATTCAATCATAAAAAATAGTAAAATTCTGACACTTGAAACATGTGGATGGACCTAGAATATTGTGCTTAGTGAAATAAGTCAGAGAGAAAGACAAATACTGTATATTGTCACTTAAATGTGAAATTTAAAATATAAATAAATGTATATAATGAAATAAAAACAGACTTGCAGATATAGAAAACAACTAGTAGATATCACTGGGGAAAGGATAGTTAGGGGCAAAGTAGGGGTACAGGATTAAGAGATACAAACTAAAATGTACAAAATGTATAAGAAACAAGAATATATTATATAGTAATTGAAAATATAGCCATGTTTTCAGATAACTTTAAGTGAAATATAATCTACAATAATATTGAGTCACTAAACTTTACTCCTGAAACTAGTATAATATTATAAATTAACTATACTGCCATAAAAATATAATAGTAATCACAATGAAGAAACAAATAAAACTAGCCCAAGTCTCATCTACTACTGAATTCTTCCAGCCAATTCCAAGCCTTCCAACTCATCTCTCCCTGCTCTAAATTCATATGTTTTTGTCTATACAACAAATTTAGATCAATTCAATATCAAGTTATATTTTTATTTCACTTTTGTATGTATAAAACTGCTCTTTCCAATGAGAATATAAACAGAGGACAAGACTATATCCCACGTGAGCTCAACAGCTTTCCACATACAACTATTTACTACCCATTTTCACATTCATGAGGGTATAGCTCCTTCACAATGGCATTTGCTCAACTGCACTTAAATCATGAGAGGGCCAAGTTTCTGGTGATCTTCTGTCACCTGAAGCTAAGGTGATAAGTCCTTTCAGTGATTTGTCACAGAAGAAAATGCCATAGCATGTCAGACAAAGATTCCAATTTTATAATCCATTGTTGTTTACAGTAAGTAGGCCTTCATCTGATCATATGCCCATTGCTTAGATAAGCAAGACGTGCTTTACCTATGTCATCTGTATAGCAGTCAAAATATTTTTCAAAGGATGAATCTAGAGGAAATCTTCCCAAAGTTTGCTTTCAAGAACATGAGACCATTAAAATTCTCTGTTAACAAAATTTATGATGAAATAAGAATGAAAATGCTGCATATTTTATCCAACTCTTGGAAACTCACACTGTGCATTAATCTACCAAGGCTCCTGTGAATTCTTGAAGTAAACAAATTTGCTTAATTTGGTCTAACCCAGCATTTCTCAGTGAATCATTTGTTGTATACCATTCAATAACATCCTGCAGAGCATTCTTTGGAAATGCTGATTCTGAGATTCAGAATTTCATTTTCTCTTTTTTAAAGGATGTACAAAAATATCATACTTAATCATTGAGATGTCTCTGTGAATATTATTGGGGTTAATTAAGAGGAATCAACATCATAAGCTTTTGTCTTGTCCAAACTTCTTAAAGATTTATCACTCAGAAGATTGCCTTTAAGTGTCTGGAGAACCAAATAAGCAATCCACATATTTTAAGTTTCTTATTTTATGTCCTATTTAGCCACCCAGTGAAGAGGAAAGCTGTCAACTTTCTGTTCACTAATATGGTTTTCCCAAAGGCTTATTCTTTTTCTCTAGTTCAACTGTTAGTTCACAATGGCAATACTTCAAAATATTCTATCTGGAAATGAATCTATTAATACCAAAGGAAGCTTTGGACCATGCACAGAGTGCTTGACAAAAAAGAATGATGGAAAAGAACATCTATCCTGATAGAGAACAAAGCCTCCTAGCTGTGCTTAAAATATTAAAATCTGGTTTGCAGCAGCTTTTGTCCCTCTGTGAAAATAGAGAAAGATGGTAAAAGCACAGAATTGGAATAGGGTTCTGGATGCCATAGTAACGGCATCTTCAATGATGACATTATGTACCACCTGGTGCTTTCCCAACTAAATTGCAATATTATGTCTCAGTATTCACCAAGGTGGGACAAAGCTCAGGCATAAAATAGAATAATCACAATAAAGCAGCAATTCATCTACAGGTTAGGGTAAAATACATCAATCTTTTTTATACAGCTAATAATGTCCATTGTGCTACCAGGTGTTAGCACCACAGTAAGATTTATGAATACACAGCAAGATCCAAAATACTCTAAAGGTAAAACAGAGGGCCATAAATTTGTAAATCACAAAGCTGCACAGAAGATGCTACTGAAATCTATTTCAGTAAGAAACTTTTGCCAGACTTTGAGTCTATCTGATCAATAAAGGTGCAAAGGCAGAAGCTCCACTTTGGGAAAACATGGAGGAAAGATGGATAAGACCTTAGCCTACAGTACCTTCAACATATTAAAACACAATACTTCTGTGATACAGTCACAATTGTTCCCAGCATCAAAACTGAACAATCTTCCTGAGTTGAGAAAATTCTGTTTTCCACCTAAGAAGGGAAAACCCAGTTTTTCTCCTGTGTGTCTGCTTTACTCTCACACTATCACCATACTCACAGCATTTAGGACACCAGATATATGGGAGCTTATCTCTCTCCAAGCAATTCTAAAAGAAACCAGCTGTTCAGTTCAGTCACTCAGTCATGTCTGACTCTTTGTAACCCCATGAATCGTAGCACGCCAGGCCTCCCTGTCCATCACCAACTCCCGGAGTTCACTCAGACTCACGTCCATCGAGTCAGTGATGCCACCCACCCATCTCATCCTCTGTCGTCCCCTTCTCCTCCTGCCCCCCAATCCCTCCCATCATCAGAGTCTTTTCCAATGAGTCAACTCTTCACATGAGGTGGCCAAAGTACTGGAGTTTCAAACCAGCTGAGTGCCCTACAATTGAACTCAATTCTGACACTATCTGCCTGGAGGTAGTGTCATATCCCAAAGGTTGAGGGCTCAGTTCAACAAGATTTCCTCTGATTCCTCTAATCCCATTTCCTGTGCCAATTCCAATTCAGGGCACCACCTGAGCTTCTGACTGACTGGCTATAAATTAAAGATTCTCCTGATCCCACCCCACTTTGACTTCAATTAATTTGCCAGCAGCTCATAGAATTCAGGAAAACAGTTACTTACTTTTACCAGTTCAGCAAAGAATATGATAAAGGAATACAGAGAAACCGACAGATACATAGGGCAGAGTCTGGGAGTGTCTCCCAGGACAGGAGCTTCTGTCCTCATGGATTGAGCTGTTATATAGATGAGTTCACCAACCTGGAAGGGCTCCGAAACCAATAGTATTGGGATTTTTTAGGAGGCTTCATCACATAGGCATGATGAATCATTAACTCCATATCAAGCCCTTCTCCCTTCTTAAGAAAATGAAGGGTGGACCTGAAAGTTCTAAACTTCTAATCAGGTCTTACTGATGGTCAGCCCCCATGCAGGAGCCATCTAGGAGCCCACCCGGAATTGTCTCATTAGAACAAAATATACTCCTATCACCCAGGAAATTACAAGGATTTCAGAGTTCTGAGTCTGGAAACAGGAGTGAAAGACCAAAAAAGATACTCCTAGTGCTCTTATCACTTAAGAAATTATAAAAGTTTTAGAGCTCTAAGCCAGATATCAAGGGCAGAGACCTATATTTTTTTGTTCTATTATCTCACATTACCAAATAAAAGTAATTTTACATTTTCCTATTAAAAAACCACTTATAGTTTTGTGAACATATTCAAATAAAGCTTTTATTTAACTGTAGGCTCTAATTCATTTCTAGACATGTCAATATTCATTCTATAAGTAACTATTCATGGAGAATTTATTCCATGTGTAGGATTACAAGTGTTGTGGAAAATATATCATCATTACTATTCAACAAATATTTCTGGTTAGAGAGTGTTCAGGATACATGGTGTTTCTACTTACTGCCCCTTTTTGAAGTTAAACTCAGACTGACAACTTTTTTTCACCAATGGCATATGAATAGAAGGGAAGTATATTACTTCTAAGAAGTTTTAAGAGCCAGTGCATTTGCCATGTTCTCTCCCCATTGCTTCTGTAATGATGGAAGCAAATGTCAAAATGAAATTGCCATTATCCTGGGTCCTTGAGTCATTCCATTGAGCAAAGATATGCAGCTGACCTATATTGGAAATGAAATCCAAGAGACATAAATTTCTGTTATGTGACTGAGATTTGGATTGTTTGTTACCACAGAATAATCAAATCTCCCAGATCTGGTAAGAAAAAAAAAAGAAAAGATAACTGCTTTTTAGAGCAAGCGACAGAAAGGAAATCTGTGTATAAGAGGGATTAAATAACTTGCCCTAGATCAAACAACTGGAAAGTGGCAGAGCCACAAATGAAACTAGGTTCTGAACCCATGCTTTTTCTACCACTCAAGCAGTCTGTTCTTGAGGGAGTTAAATTCAGCCCGATAATTATTTAAAAGATGAACACAATAATTTTGAGATAATACAAGGGTATAATGTACACACAGACATTGTAAATAAAATCTTTACAGAAACAAAAATTTTTTAAGATCAGTTTATACCAAATTTAATTAGTAATAGTGATATAAATCGGTCTTGAGCCAAATCTATAAGATTTAGCAAAATTTTGATGAACAGAAAGAATGAGGCTAGCAATAGAGGCTGAAGGCACTACACAAGCAAATATGGATAGGAAAGAAGTTAGTAGAAGACAGCTGTAGCAGAGGATCTTATGAAAAAGAGTGAAAAAGATGTAATAAATTGGTTGTGGATGGTCTTTTTGTTTTTTTCCCAATGGAACTCATTTTTAAATGTATGACTAAGCTGTAAAAGTCCAATCAGTTCTAGAAGAACACAGTGAGAAATGTAATTAAGACAGTTATAAACATTTTTTAAATATTGCAATCTAAATTTATAGCCAGTCAGTCAGAAACTCGGGTGATGGCCTGGATTGGAATTGGCAAGTGAAATGGGTGCACTATCAGGATGAAAACAATTCTTTTGCCTCTTTCTTGTTTGCCCATTTCTGGTCTTTTCCAACTTTTTTTTTTTCATATCTGGCAAGTTATCTTTATTTTTTCAATATAAATTTATTTATTTTAACTGGAGGCAAATTATTTACAATATTGTATTGGTTTTGCCATACATCAACATGAATCCACCACGGGTGTACATGTGTTCCCCATCCTGAACCCCTCTCCCACCTCCCTTCCCATACCATCCCTCTGGGTCATCCCAGTGCACCAGCCCCAAGGATCCTGTATCATGCATCGAACCTGGACTGGTGATTCGTTTTACATATGATATTATACATGTTTCAATGTCATTCTCCCAAATCATCCCACCCTTGCCCTTTTGCACAGAGTCCAAAAGACTGTTCTATGCATCTGTGTCTGTTTTACTGTCTCACATACAGGGCTATCGTTACCATCTTTCTAAATTCCATATATATGCGTTAGTTTACTGTATTACTGTTTTTCTTTCTGGCTTACTTCACTCTGTATAATAGGCTCCAGTTTCTGAATGTATACAAAAACAAGACCCCTATATATGTTGTCTACAAGAGACCCACCTCAAAACAAGGGACATATACAGACTGAAAATGAAGGGCTGGAAAAATATATTCCACACAAATAGAGACCAAAAGAAAGCAGGAGTAGCAATACTCATATCCAATAAAATAGACTAAAACAAATGCTGTGAAAAGAGACAAAGAAGGACACTACATAATGATGACAGGATCAATCCAAGAAGAAGATATAACAACTACGAATATATATGCACCCAACATAGGAGCACCGCATTGTATAAGACAAATGCTAACAAGTATAAAAGGGGAAATTAACAATAACACAATAATAGTGGGAGACTTTAATACCCCACTCACACCTATGCATAGATCAACTAAACAGAAAATTAACAAGGAAACACAAAATTTAAATGATACAATAGACCAGTTAGACCTAATTGATATCTATAGGACATTTCACCCCAAAACAATGA
>SJYX01007270.1:99413-134739 GCA_006410675.1 Oreotragus oreotragus | reverse complement strand
TCTGGGTCATCCCAGTGCATCAGCCCCAAGCATCCTGTATCCTGTATCGAACCTGGACTGGCAATTCATTTCACATATGATCTTATACATGTTTCAATGCCATTCTCCCAAATCATCCCACCCTCTCTCTCTCCCACAGAGTCCAAAAGACTGTTCTATACATCTGTGTCTCTTTTGCTGTCTCACATACAGGGTTATCATTACCATCTTTCTAAATTCCATATATATGCGTTAGTATACTGTACTGGTGTTTCATCTACCTCATTAGAACTGATTCAAATATATTCTTTTTAATGGCTGAGTAATACTCCATTGTGTGTATGTACCACAGCTTTCTTATCCATTCGCCTGCTGATGGACATCTAGGTTGCTTCCATGTCTTGACTATTATAAACAGTGATGCATGAACATTGGGGTACACGTGTCTCTTTCATTTCTGGTTTCCTCGGTGTTTATGCTCAGCAGTGGGGTTGCTGGGTCATATGGCAGTTCTATTTCCAGTTTTTTAAGGAATCTCCACACTGTTTTCCATAGTGGTTGTACTAGTTTGCATTCCCACCAACAGTGTAAGAGGGTTCCCTTTTCTCTGCACCCTCTCCAGCATGTATTGCTTGTAGACTTTTGGATAGCAGCCATTCTGACTGGAGTGAAATGGTACCTCATTGTGGTTTTGATTTGCATTTCTCTGATAATGCATGATGTTGAGCATGTTTGTTAGCCATCTGTATGTCTTCTTTGGAGACATGTCCGTTTAGCTCTTTGCCCCATTTTTCAATTGGGTCATTTATTTTTCTGGAATTGAGCTGCAGGAGTTGCTTGTATATTGTTGAGATTAATTCTTTGTCAGTTGCTTCATTTGCTATTGTTTTCTCCCATTCTGAAGGCTGTCTTTTCACCTTGCTTATAATTTCCTTTGTTGTGCAGAAGTTTTTAACTTTAATTAGGCCCCATTTGTTTATTTTTGCTTTTATTTCCAATATTCTGGGAGGTGGATCATAGAGGATCCTACTGTGGTTTATATCNGAGATTAATTCTTTGTCAGTTGCTTCATTTGCTATTGTTTTCTCCCATTCTGAAGGCTGTCTTTTCACCTTGCTTATAATTTCCTTTGTTGTGCAGAAGTTTTTAACTTTAATTAGGCCCCATTTGTTTATTTTTGCTTTTATTTCCAATATTCTGGGAGGTGGATCATAGAGGATCCTACTGTGGTTTATATCGGAGAGTGTTTTGCCTATGTTCTCTACGTTCTCTGGGAGTTTTATATTTTCTGGTCTTACATTTAGATCTTTAATCCGTTTTGAGTTTATTTTTGTGTATGGTGTTAGAAAGTTTCATTCTTTTACAAGTGGCTAACCAGTTTTCCCAGCATCACTTGTTAAAGAGATTGTCTTTTCTCCACTGTATATTCTTGCCTCCTTTGTCAAAGATAATGTGTCCATAGGTGCGTGCATTTATCTCTGGGCTTNCCCGTTTTGAGTTTATTTTTGTGTATGGTGTTAGAAAGTTTCATTCTTTTACAAGTGGCTAACCAGTTTTCCCAGCATCACTTGTTAAAGAGATTGTCTTTTCTCCACTGTATATTCTTGCCTCCTTTGTCAAAGATAATGTGTCCATAGGTGCGTGCATTTATCTCTGGGCTTTCTATTTTTTTCCATTGATCTATATTTCTGTCTTTGTGTCAATACCATATTGTCCTGATGACTATGGCTTTGTAGTACAGCCTGAAGTCAGGCAGGTTTCTTCCAGATCCAGCTTAAAATAATTAATATACCAGACATATTTTGGAGTGGCAAATTCTGCCCCCCGACAATGTTATTAAACAGTTTGCTTTATTTTTGCCTGTTAGCCTGTCTCATGTCAATTTAATTCTCAGACCAGGTAGAAAAACTTATAAGGATTTTTTTTTAAGTTAATTCCTCCCAATAAATAAAAATAGTTTCTTTATTATAAATGTACGTACAATGGCATTTCCTATATTAAATTTAGAAAATGTAACTTTTAAAAAGTAGTGAATAATAATAATATATAATTTGTGTAACATTTTGATATATGTCCTTCTAAGTGCTTTTAAATAAAATAAAATTATACAATACCTGCCATTATGAAATCTTTTTTTTTTTTGGTTTGACATGGTAATAAGACTATTTTTACAAGTCAATGAGATTTAAATATCATATTAATGGCTAAATAGTATTTTCAATGAAAAATTAATCAGTCTATCTAAGAAAAAAATACTTTATTTGAGCCAAAGTGAGGATTATAACCTGGAAACAGCCTCTCAGAAAATTCCTAGAACTGTCCTTCTGCGCACTAGAAGTCAAGGTATAGTTACATAAGTTTTGTGAGGCAGGCTTGTACATTAGATGACATATTATTGACAGTACACACAATCCAGATCTAAGTGTCATCATAGGTCATTGTGGTCCCTAATAAGATTAAGAAGGGGGACTTCCATGGTGGTGCAGTGGTTAATATCACACAATTCCAATCCAGAGAAAGTGGATTCGGTCCCTGATCGAAGAACTAAGATGCTAGATGCTGCGTGATGGATCCTGCATCCATCCTGGATCCTGGGTTGCCAAAAAAAGAAGATTAAAAATGAATATTGTCTTTTAAAGAGTTATCTTGTTGGAGAATGTTGTTCTTTATGGTTGAGCAAATGTTTTTGCCAATGGAGGTGAGTGGTTGATGCATAATGCAGATAGAAAATGCACAGTAGAGGGGAAAGAGAAAGTCAAGGGCAGAAAAATTTTTACATTTAAATTTTTCTTGTCTTGTCATAAAACATCAGTATAAATTGTATTTCACACTTTATATGGATATCCTATAATTTATCAAGTCTACTGCTTAGCCATTATAACATTATCAAAATTTTTATATTAAAGCAGTGATATCAGAATGTTGTCAGATTATTTCTATTGGTTACAATTCTAGGAGAAAAATTATGAATGAAAGAAAATACACATATTTTATTGTACATGTAACTGAAAATGTTACAACAATTTAAATTCTGGGAACTCCTCACTTCACACATTTATCTAAATTGGAGATTATAATTTTATATCTATGTCAAGTGAAAATTAGTGTATCATGATTACTTTAAAGTGCATTTCCTTACTTAACTAGTGCATTTCAACAATCTTTTATACACGTATTCCAATTATGAATTTTCAATTGCTTGCTCATATCCTTTCCCCTCTTTTCTATTGATATGTTTGTTCAAGTGTTTTTGAAAAATAAATCTAGTTAGGATATGCTAAATAATTGAGGCATGTGTGCCTTGTGACTTCAGCTGAAAGAAAATGATATTTCAGAACCATAAATCTTCATTTCATTTACATTTCTGTAAATGTTTGTTTAGGACCAGAATGATATTGTGGTCAGAAGAACAATATACCAAAATAATTTCAATTTTTAACACAATGTAGTCAATAATTATGGTCCATGTAGTCAAAAATGATTTCAGTGTGTCAATGCAATTTCTTTACTCTGTTTCTTGGATGCTATAAAAGAAAATGAATACATAGAATGATTAATAGTGTTTGTCAAAAATTCTTTTTCTTGTCCCATCCATTCTCTCATTTTGATGCCCTTTGACCTTAATTTCTGTCTTCAAAGCCACTTAAAAACGCCTCCTAGTCCAAGCAGCTTTTGTTCCTATCCCCTTTCTCTGCCTCACTAGTATTTATCATGTGCTGTGCAAATGTAATTAAAAACAAAATCTTAGGAATCTGATGGAGCTTCCACTGCAAAGGGCCCAGATTCTGTCCCTAGTTTGGGCCCAAAAGCCATGTTCAGTTCAGTTCAGTTCAGTCGCTCAGTCGTGTCCGACTCTTTGCGACCCCATGAATCACAGCACGCCAGGATTCCCTGTCCATCACCATCTCCCGAGTTCACTCAAACTCACATCCATAGAGTCGGTGATTCCATCCAGCCATCTCATCCTCTGTCATCCCCTTTTCCTCCTGTCCCCAATTCCCCCCAGCATCAGAGTCTTTTCCAATGAGTCAACTCTTCGCATGAGGTGGCCAAAGTACTGGAGTTTCAGCTTTAGCATCATTTCTTTCAAAGAACACCCAGGACTGATCTCCTTTAGAATGGATTGGTTGGATCTCCTTGCAGTCCAAGGGACTCTCAGGAGTCTTCTCCAACACCACAGTTCAAAAGCATGAATTCTTCAGCGCTCAGCTTTCTTCACAGTCCAACTCTTGCATCCATACATGACCACTGGAAAAACCATAGCCTTGACTAGACGGACCTTTGTTGTCAAAGTAATGTCTCTGCTTTTCAATATGCCGTCTAGGTTGGTCATAACTTTTCTTCCAAGGAGTAAGCGTCTTAATTTCATGGTTGCTGTCACCATCTGCAGTGATTTTGGAGCCCCCAAAAATAAAGTCTGACACTGTTTCCACTGTTTCCCCATCTATTTCCCATGAAGTGATGGGACCAGATGTCATAATCTTCGTTTTCTGAATGTTGAGCTTTAACCCAACTTTTTCCCCTCTCCTCTTTCACTTTCATCAAGAGGCTTTTTAGTTCCTCTTCACTTTCTGCCATAAGGGTGGTGTCATCTGCATATCTGAGGTTATTAATATTTCTCCCAGCAATCTTGATTCCAGCTTCTACTTCTTCCATTCCAGTGTTTCTCATGATGTACTCTGCATATAAGTTAAATAAGCAGGGTGACAACATACAGCCTTGACGTATCCCTTTTCCTATTTGGAACCAGTCTGTTGTTCCGTATCCAGTTCTGACTGTTGCTTCCTGATCTGCATACAGATTTCTCAAGAGGCAGGTTAGGTGGTCTGGTATTCCCATCTCTTTCAGAATATTCCACAGTTTATTGTGATCCACACAGTCAAAGGCTTTGGCATAGTCTTTATTGATATTTTTCTGGAACTCTCTTGCTTTTGGGATGATCCAGCAGATGTTGGCAATTTGATCTCTGGTTCCTCTGCCTTTTATAAATCCAGCTTGAACATCTGGAAGTTCACGGTTCATGTATTGCTGAAGCCTGGCTTGGAGAATTTTGAGTATTACTTTACTAGCGTGTGAGATGAGTGCAGTTGTGCAGTAGTTCATGCATTCTTTGGCACTGCCTTTCTTTGGGATTGGTTTGCCTATCCATATCAAATCCAGGAAGCCCCCGCAACTCCAGGCAAGCCAGGGCCGTTCGTTGCCTTAAAACCGAAAGTAGGTCTGGCTGCTCACTGCTCAAAAGCCAATAAAGAAGCAAGATTAGTGGAAAGGAAAGTTTGCTTTATTTTTGATGCTGGCAAAGGAAGGGTGGACTCTTGTCCAAAGGCCAAGTCTCCCTCTAACAATAGGAGGCAAGAGCTTTTATGGACAGAGGGAAGGAGCTACATTTCGAACAGCACAGTCAACTCTGGCAGTTATCTTAAAATTGGTCATTAATGATACAACCAGCATCATCTTGATGGTTTTAAGTACAGTTAATCTTCAGCTTCATGGTTGCTTTGTTTTTATTTCTTTGTGATACCTTATTGTGGCCTCAGTCTGGTTATTATGTAAATAATTTCTTCTGCATGGTAGAAGCTTCAGTATCTATAAGACAGCTCACAGAATATGACTCAATATTATCTATAGCTTTTGAGAAGGAACTAAAGTCTTTAACTTAGCTTTTATTTAGTCTTGTTGGACTGTTTCCCTTTGTTTCTCCACTTTCTCACTTCTCTGATTAAAATTATTCTTGCCTAAAGCCAATTTTTTTTCACAGAAAAAAGGCAGGCTGAAGACATGGGGAAGCGAGGACCATTAGGTCCTGCTCCCTTCCAACCTTACAACTGCCCATTGGACAAAGCAAGGAATATGGCCCAGCCCAGAGTCAGAGAGGGAGGGCCCTACACATTTACATAGCAAAAAGTGTGGGTAGAAGGAGACTTTAATGCCATCAGTCTACCACAGAAGGCTTTTAATTTCTTGCTAAGTAACTGTTCTATTCTTGGGTTGCCAATAAAACAATCCAGGAATGGCTTTGTGTCCCGCGCCTGTGATTCCACCTGGCTAAGGTATGATTTTTGCAAAACAGAGAAGTACAGAACTCTTACTGTTTTTGTTTTTTAGTCACTAAGTCATGTCCAACTCTTTGCTATCCCATGGATTGTAGCCTGCCAGGCTCCTCTTTCCTTGGGATTTCTCAGGCAACAAAGTGGGTTGCATTTCCTTCTCCAAGGGATCTTCTGTCCTTGGACAGGGCTCCTCTGTCTTTGGGATTTCCCAGGCAAGAAAATGAGTTGCATTTCCTTCCCCAAGGGATCTTCCTGACCCAGGGATCGAACCCACATCTCCTGCATTGGCAGGTGGATTGTTCACCACTGAGCCACCAGGGAAGGCCACAAAACTTTTGACTTTATACTAAAGCTATTTGATCCAGTAAAATGGTCCTTAACCTAGGGGATTCAGACATATGGAGATAAGACCTTTGAAAGTTCCTGCTCAAATCACAGATCAAATATGTCCTGGCTTAATCAGGATGTAATAATAATAATTAATTAATAGTCTCTTGTTAATAAATAGTGTCTTGTTAATTAATCTCTAGTTGATAATTAGTCTCTTGTTAATAATTTTCTCATTAACAAGAAACTTGCTAGAACTCACCTGTGTATCTCCAATTTAAAGAGCTTTACTTTGACCTAGCCTTCAAAACTAATTAACAAAAGTGTATGAGATCCACCCTCCTCAGAAAGAAAGAAAATTAAAAGGTTACTCTACCCATATGGTCAAAGCACATGAACTTTCCTGGGACATGTGTAGCATTAGGCACATATTTCAAAGAAAAAAAAATACCACAGTTCAAAAAACCTAAATCTAACATTCATTTTTTATACATCCAGTTCTTATTTCATCAAATATGAAGGAGGTTTATCAGCTCCACATTTGAGCAATTTTTTTCTTTTCTATATTCTTACTCAAGTCTCTATTGTCTCAAGGATCTCATAGAAACTTCTTTAAAGAAGATATCATTAATCAACTAATTTGGGGGTATCTCATTTAATCTTCATAATCAATTCAGTTCAGTTAGTCACTCAGTCATGTCTGACTCTTTGTGACCCTGTGGACTGCAGCACACCAGGCTTCCCTGTCCATCACCAACTCCCAGAGCCTAATCAAACTCATGTCCTTCATGTCAGTGATGCCATCCAGCCATCTCATCCTCTGTCATCCCCTTCTCCTCCTGGCTTCAATCTTTCCCAGCATCAGGGTCTTTTCCAAAGAGTCAGTTCTTCACATCAGGTGGCCAAAGTACTGGAGTTTCAGCTTGAGCATCAGTCCTTCCAATGAATACTCAGGATTGATTTCTTTTAGGATTGACTGGTTGGAACTCCATGCAGTCCAAGGGACTCTCAAGAGTCTTCTCCAACACCACATTTCAAAAGCATCAGTAGTCAGTGCTCAGCTTCATAATAATTTCATGCAATTTCCTAGTATCCATCCTTCAGAAATGAGAATGAAAAAAATTTTATCTTGCTCTTTGGGATTACTCTGGTCTTTCTTTCAACTATCCTTAAAATTTAATAATTATGTCTATAGAAAAAATAATGTTCTCCTTAATTCTCAATAAATGTTTCTTAAATATAAAGGCCTATCTGAAATGTCCCAAAGAATAGATGTGAAAAACATGTAAACCCCCTACTCAGCTCAGGGATTTTGTCACCATGGTCCCTCATTATCTTTCATAATCCTCAGCTTTGACAGTAATAAAAACTAAATCCTCATAGATCTGTCAATGCATTGGGACTATATTGATAATATTTATTAAATATTCTTCCTGATTTGTTTCAAAGGAAAAAATAATATATTCTGTACTTTCCACAATAAAAAATTAGGAGAATAGGCAAATCTGTAATATATAATAAAATTATAAAAACAAATTATATATTATCTCATATATTACATATGAATATATTTTACACATTTTAATACATACTTATACATATGAATTACCCATTTTTACTATTGCATTGTTGTCGTATTTTGTATACAGTTATAGATTTATATTGGGGCTTCCCAGTGGCTTAGATGGTAAAGAATCTGCCTGCAAAGTGTGAGACCCAGGTTCAATTCCTGGGTTTGGAAGATTCCCTTCTCCAAGATTGTATTTTTATTGTATTATATGTAAAAATCATGACAAATGTGATATCTTAAATCAGTGGGGAAAGGATAAGCAAATCAATAAATGGTATTAAAAGCTATCTGAAAAGTGTTGTGAAAGTGTTAGTCGTTCAGTCGCGTCTAACTCTTTGTGACCCATGGACTGTAAAAACCCACCAAGCAACTCTCTTCATAGTATCTCCCAGGCAAGAATACTGGAGTGGGTAGCTACTCCCTTCTCCAGGGAATCTTCCTGACCCAGGGATTGAACCCAGGTCTCCTGCTGGGTTCAAAACTATCTAAACTTATGCACAAATAAATTCTAAAATGATTAGAGATTCAAATGTCAGCATAAAAAATAAGTGATACTAGGTAAAAATATAGAAAAACATATATAAATATCAGGATAGGTAAGGAGTCTGCCATGTAATATAAAATCATAATAATTAATATGTGATAGGCAAGAAAATCAGCAATGCTGTTTGCAAAATATTATTCTTAAAAAAAGGTATTACTAAAAATGAAGGAAGGTTCTGAAGACTTTATCAAATTATCTCTCTTGCCTCCGGTCTACTGACACAGCTATTTGACTGTATGGTGATGAGGGGATGGGTCAGAATAGATGCCTCTACACTTCTGAGATATTGACGGTGTAATAGGCACCATGGCAGGTTCTGGGTATACTGAGATTATCCTATACTATGATAGAAGAACTTTGAGTCTGGTGAATCAGACAGATTTCTGCTCATAAGACAGGGAACTCTGGATATGCTGTGAGACTCAGAAGGTACCGGCCCTGAAAGATATATATCAGAGATTTTAGAAATGAAGAAAGCCATAATACTAATAATATTAATTATTATGTATATAATTATACAATTATAAATAATATTAATTATTGTTGCATAATAATTATATGAGTATAAATAATAATATTATTTGAATAATAATCTAAGGATCTAAAGATCTGCTTAGATTTTACTCTGCTCATGAGTTAGAAAAAAATCCTATGATCCTGACAAATAATTTGCTTTCCTTTAACTTCAGTGACCTCAGGTCCCTTCTTGTTGTACCATTACACCAGTCTGTTAAGCAGTTTCAGAATCACCAGTTTCATAGATCACACTATGACCTGGAGTATATGTATTCATCTTATGTGCTAAGTGAAGTGAAGTGAAGTTGCTCAGTCGTGTCTGACTCTTTGCAACCCCATGGACTGCAGCCCACCAGGCTCCTCCGTCCATGGGATTCTCCAGGCAAGAATCCTGGAGTGGGTTGCCATTTCCTTCTCCAGGGGATCTTCCCGACCCAGGGATCGAACCCAGGTCTCCCACATTAGAAGCAGACGCTTTAACCTCTGAGCCACCAGTGAAGCCCACCCTATGTGCTAGTACTGCTTTATATCTGCTCTGTAAGTTTTCTTGAGCTGAACTTTCTTTAAAATAAACTCTCACCTTCATGGGGTCTAGGATTCATGAATTTGTGCTGTCAGCTTTGCATTCTCATGAAGAGACTTGCCCTGCATAAACGCCTTAGAAAATTTTCTTTTACAAGTTTATAAGTATGTAGTTTCTCAAAGACTTTGGTTAAGTAAACTAGGTAATTACTTTCCTTAATTACATACGCTGTATGTAACGGAAACAGCATTAGCCTGAGAGTGAAAAAACTGGGATCCTTGTTTTAGAAAAGACACTACTCTATGTATCATTAGACAATATCTTACACATAGCAGGCACTCAGTTAATGCCTGGGAATTGTAGTTGCTAAGCCATTGTTGTGAAGGATTTTGATGTTGCAACACTACCACCTTGTGGGAAATCTGAGCATGTGAATCAAATATTTGAGGACTTTTTTTTTTTTTTTTGAGGACTATTTTTAAACAGCCAAACAATAAGGCAGAATTTCTTGATAATTGGAGTCACAATATATGAACAGATGATATATGAAAAAAACATTTATGGTCAAGTAATTTTAACCTCAGGATAATTTAATTTAAAGTAATTTAAATTTAAAATTTAAATTTAAAGTAATTTAAAACTCAGGATAAAACAAACAAGTTTTTTTTTTAATGTGAGGGTTCTCAAAGCATTTTTCACCTTATAATGTCCATCTTGTAATATTTTTAGAATTGTAAACTTCACCTATAATCGATGAGTATATTTCACAAAACTATAGAATTTTCTCCAAAAATTACATCAATGACAAGACTTAACAGTACACCTACAGGGGACTTCCCTGGTGCTCCAGTGGTTAGAACTCTGGGCTTCCACTGCAGGGGTAACACATTGGATCCCTAGTCAGGGAACTAAGTTCTTGCTTGTTACATGGCCAAAAAAAAGAAAAGAAAAGAAAAGTAGTGTACAGCTACACTTTTATTGAGGATATATATATATAGCAATTTGCAGCTTTAACAATTTTTATTTGAATATTGTTCCCCTTGTCTTCTTGGAGCATCCCACAGAAATATGTTCCACATAACATAGTTCTATCATAGGTCAAATGTAAAGTGTTGGTCTAGTTGTATTAAATGATTATCATGATAAATTGGTTAACTGCACATTTATTTTGGCACTCTTACTATGCAAATCAATTTTACCTTTGTTATCTATTTAATGGCTTGAAACCCAGAGTTAGAGCAGCTGGGAAAAGTAAAACCTGGCTAAAAATTCTACACTTAGTAGGATAGTAGTAATATGTCCTGTAGAAGAGCAGTGAGGATATAGGGACTCAACATGTTCTTATCTCAAATTGTAAATCAGGGCACCCCAGAGCACTGCAGGAAACATACAGGGCTACTGCAAGATATGTTAAATTTTCAACTGAAATCTATCTTGACCTCTCTTGCATTAACTAATAGCCCAGGGTAGTTCAGATTCACCATTAGTTCACACTATATTTCTTTAATTGATGTTGTATCTTTGAGTTTTCTATAGTTACAGTGATACAAAAAATGTTTTAAATAGGCACCATTTGAAAATCAATTAGAATTATTAATTTTTTCTTTTTTTCAACATGAAGCAAAAAGGTTTGAGAACTTCTGGATTAATCCATTCACTAGTTAACAAACATTTGAGAACTGATCAGATACCAGGCACTGTTCTGAAAGCAGGCATTAAAGGCAATAAACCAAAACAAAATCCCTACTCTTCAGGAACTCACATTTTAGAAAGGAAAAACGGCTATTAAGCAAATTAATATGCATTCAGTTCAGTTCAGTCTGAACTCAGTTGTGTTCAGTCATGTCCGACTCTTTGGGACCCCACGGACTGCAGCACACCAGGCTTCCCTGTCCATCACCAACTTCTAGAGCTTATTCAAACTCATATTCATTGAGTCGGTGATGCCATCCAACCATCTCATCCTCTGTCTTCCCCTTCTCCTCCCACCTTCAATCTTTCCTTCAGGGTCTTTTCCAATGAGTCAGGTGGCTAAAGGATTAGAGTTTCAGCTTCAGCTTCAGTCCTTCCAATGAATATTCAATACTGATTTCCTTTAGAATTGAGTGGTTTGATCTCCTTACAGGCCAGGGGATTCTCAAGAGTCTTTTCCAACACCACAGTTCAAAAGCATCAGTTCTTATCCATACATGACTCTCATATCCATACATGACTACTGGAAAAAGCATAGCTTTGATCAGACGGATCTTTATTGACAAAGTAATGTCTCTGCTTTTTAATATGCTGTCTAGGTTAGTCATAGTTTTTCTTCCAAGGAACAAGTGTCTTTTAATTTCATGGTTTTAGTCACCAACTGCAATGATTTTGGAGCCCAGAAAAATAGAAAAATAATCTCTCACTGTTTCCACTGTTTCCCCACCTATTTGCCATGAAGTGATGGGACCAGATGCCATGTTCTTAATTTTCTGAATACTGAGTTTTAAGCCAACTTTTTCACTCTCCTCTTTCACTTTCATCAAGAGGCTCTTTAATTCCACTTCACTTTCTGCCATAAGGGTGGTATCATCTGCATATCTCAGGTTATTGATATTTCTCCCAGGAATCTTGATTCCAGCTTGTGCTTCATCCAGCCTGACATTTTGCATGTTGTACTCTGTATCTAAGTTAAATAAGCAGAGTGACAATATACATCCTTGACGTACTCCTTTCCCAATTTGGAACCAGTCTGTTGTTCCATGTCTTGTTCTCACTCTTGCTTCTTGACCTGCATACAGATTTCTCAGGAGGCAGGTGAGGTAGTCTGGTATTCCCATCTCTTGAAGAATTTTCCACAGTTTGTTGTGATTCACACAGTTAAAGGCTTTGGCGTAGTCAATAAAGCAGAAATAGATATTTTTCTGGAACTCTCTTGCTTTTTCTATGATCCAACGGATGTTGGCAATTTGATCTCTGGTTCCTCTGCCTTTTCTAAATCCAGCTTGAACATCTGGAAGTTCACAATTCACGTGCTGTGAAGTCTGGCTTGGAGAATTTTGAGCATTACTTGGCTAGCATGTGAGATGAGTGCAAATGTGCATTTCAGTGCGGTAAGTGGAGCAATTGAGTGCTGTCCAATTCTGCTTTGCAAACATCATTGTTGTTATTCAGTCACTAAATCGTGTGACTCTTTGTTACCCCAAGGAATACATTATGCCAGGTTTCCCTGTCCTTCACCATCTCCTGGAGTTTGCTCAAACTCATGTCCACTGATGCCATCCAACCATCTCATCCTTTGTCTCCTTTCTCCCTCTGTCTTCAATCTTTCTCAGCATCAGGATCTTTTCCAATGAGTTAGCTCTTTGCATCAGATGGCCCATATTGGATCTTCAACTTCAGCATCAGTCCTTCCAATGAATATTCAGGTTGATTTCCTTTAGGAGTGACTGGTTTAATCTTGTTCCAAGCAACTAGCAAGAGTCTTCTCCAGCACCGCAGTTTAAAAACATCAAATCTTTGGCAATCATCCTTCTTTATGGTCCAAATCTCACATCCATACATGGTACCATAGCTTTGACTATACAGACCTTTGTCAGCATAAGTCTATATATGACGTCTATACAAATACACCCTCTAGGTTGGTCATAGCTTTTCTTCCAAGGAGCAAGCATCTTTTAATTTCATAGCTACATCTGCAGTGATTTTGGAGTCCAAGAAAGTAGACAGACTTTACTGCTGACAAAGGTCTGTATAGCCAAAGCTATGGTTTTTCCAGGAGTAATGTAGGGAAGTGAGAGTTGGAGCTGAGCACTGAAGAATTAATGCTTTTGAAATGTGGTGTTGGAGAACTCTTGAGAGTCCCTTGGCAAACAAGGAGATCAAATCAGTCAATCATAAAGGAGATCAACCCTGAATATTCACTGGAAGTAATGATGCTGAAGCTAAGGCTCCAGTGCTTTGGCCACCTAATGTGAGGAGCTAACTCATTAGAAAAGACCCTGATGCTGAGAAAGACTGAAGGCAGGAGGAGAAGTAGATGAGAGAGGACAAGATGCTTGAGTGGCATCACCAACTCAATGGACATGAATTTGAGCAAACTTCAAGATATGGTGAAAGACAAGGAAACCTGGCACCCATGGGGTCACAAAGAGGAGGACACAATTGAGCAACTGAACAACAGCAACTTGCCATGAAGTGATGGGACTGGATGCCATGATCTTAGCTTTTGAATGTTGGGTTTAGAGCCAGTTTTTTCACTCTCCTCTTTCACCTTCACCAAGAGGCTCTTTCAGTTCCTCTTCACTTTCTACCATTAGAGTGGTATCATTTGCATATCTGAGGTTGTTGATATTTCTCCCAGGAATCTTGATTCTAGCTTGTGGTCTTCCAGACTGGCATTTTGCATGATGTACTCTACATAGAAGTTAAATATGCTGGGTTACCATACTCCTTTCCCAATTTTGAGGAAGTCCATTGTTTCATGTCCGATTCTGTTACTTATTGACCTGCATGCAGGTTTCTCAGGAGGCAGGTAAGGTGGTCTGGTATTCCCATCTCTTGAAGAATTTTCCAGTTTGTTGTGATCCACACAATCAAAGGCTTTCGTGTAGTCAATGAAGCAGAAGTAGATATTTTTCTGGAATTCTCTTGCTTTTTGTCTGATCCAACAGATATTGACAATATAATCTCTGGTTCTTCTGCCTTTTCTATATCCAGCTTGAACATCTAGAATTCTTGGTTCACAAACTGTTGAAGCCCAGCTTGAGTATTACCTTGCTAGCATGCAGATATGAGTGCATTGTATGGTAGTTTGAACATTATTTGTCATTACCCTTCTTAGGGATTGGGGTGAAAACTGACCTTTCCCAATCCTGTGGCCCCTGTTGAGTTTTCCAAGTGTGCTGGCATATTAAGTGCAGCACTTAAATAGCAGCGTCTTTTAGAATTTGAAATAGCTTGGCTGGAATTTCATCACTACTTTTGCTGTGATGCTTCTTAAGGCCCACTTGACTTCACACTCTAGGATGTCTGGCTCTAGGTTTGTGACCACACCATCATGGTTATCCAAGTCATTAACACTTTTTATTCAGTTCTGTATATTCTTGCCACCTCTTTTTAATCTTTTCTACTTCAGTTAGTTCCTTACTGTTTCTGTCTTTTTTGTACTCATATTTGCATGAAATATTTTCTTCATATCTCTAATTTTCTTGAAGAGAAAATTAGTCTTTCCCATTCTATTGTTTTCCTCTATTTCTCTTGTTGCTTATTTAAGAAACCTTTTCTTATCTCTGCTTGCTATTCTTTAGAACTCTACCTTCAGTTTGAGTAGATATATCTTTCTTTTTCTCCTTTGCCTTTCACTTCTCTTTCCTCAGCTGTTTGTAAGGCTCCCTTAGACAACCATTTTGCCTTCTTGCATTTCTGTTTTTCAGATGGTTTTGGTCACTGCCTTACGTACAATGTTACAAACCTTCATCCATAGTTTTTCAGACACTCTATCATATCTAATCCCTGAATCTATTTATCACTTCCGCTGTATAATAGTAAAGGATTTGATTTAGCTCATACCTAAATGGCCTGGTCGGAGAAGGCAATGGCAACCTACTCCAGTACTCTTGCCTGGAAAATCCCATAGATGGAGGAGCCTAGTAGGCTGCAGTCCATGAAGTCGCTAAGAGTCGGACACGACTGAGCGTCTTCACTTTCACTTTTCACTTTCATGCATTGGAGAAGGAAATGGCAACCCACGCCATTGGAGAATTCCAGGGATGGGGGAGCCTGCTGGGCTGCCGTCTATAGAGTCACACAGAGTTGGATACGATTGAAGCAACTTAGCAGCAGCAGCAGCAAATGGCCTAGTGGGTTTTCCTACTTTCTTCAATTTTAGCCTGAATTTTGCAATAAGGAGCTGATGATCTGAGCCACAGTCAGATCCAGGTCTTGTTTTTGCTGACTGTATAGAGTTTCTCCATCTTTGACTGCAAAGAATATAATCAATCTGATTTCAGTATTGACCATCTGGTGATTTCCACGTCCACATGATGACCAAGTGGTGATTTCCAAGTGATTTCATCACTCGTGTTCTTTGATCTGCCCAGTGCATTCTCTTGGCAAAGTTCTGTTGGTCTCTGCCCTACTTCATTTTGTACCCCAAGGCCAAATTTTCCTGTTGCTCCAGGTATCTCTTGACTCCCTACTTTTGCATTCCATCCCCTTGAGGAAAAGGACATTTTGTGTGTGTGTGCATTAGTTCTAGAAGGTCTTGTAGGTCTTCACAGAACCATTCAACTTCAGCTTCTTTGGCATTAGTGGTTGGGACATAGACTGGGATTACTGTGGTGTTGAATGGTTTGCCTTGGAAACGAACTGAAATCATTCTGTCATTTTTGAGACTGCACCCAAGTACTGCATTTCAGATTCTTTTATTGACTATGGTGGCTACATCATTTCTTTTTCTTCTTCTTCTTTTTTTAAATTTTATTTTTACTTTGTTTTACTTTACAGTGCCATATTGGTTTTGCCATACATTGACATGAATCCACCATGGGTGTAAATGAGCTCCCAATCCTGAATCCCCCTCCCCCCTCCCCCCCATATCATCTCTCTGGATCATCCCTGTGCACCAGCCCCAAGCATCCTGTATCCTGTATCGAACATATACATAATTTCTTGTGAGGGATTTTTGTAAGAGATTCAAGAACCAGTAGTAGATATAATGGTCATCNGAATCCCCCTCCCCCCTCCCCCCCATATCATCTCTCTGGATCATCCCTGTGCACCAGCCCCAAGCATCCTGTATCCTGTATCGAACATATACATAATTTCTTGTGAGGGATTTTTGTAAGAGATTCAAGAACCAGTAGTAGATATAATGGTCATCTGAATTAAATTCTCCCATTCCCAACCATTTTAGTTCACATACTTAAAATGTCAGCGTTCACTGTTGCCATCTCCTGCTTGACCACATTCAATTTACCTTGATTCATGGACCTGATATTCCAGGTGCAATATTATTCTTTACAGCATCAGGCTTTAATTTTACCAGCAGATACATCCATAACTGGGCATCATTTCCACTCTGGCTCATTCCCTTCATTCTTTTAGGAACTTTTCTCTGCTCTTCTCCAGTAGCATATTGGACACCTACCAGCCTAGGGGGATCATCTTCCAGTGTCATATCTTTTTGCCTTTTCATACTGTTCATGGGGTTTGTGTGGCAAGAATACTGAAGTAGTTTGCCATTCATTTCTCCATGGGCCAGGTTTTGTCAGAACTCTCCACCATGACTCGTCCATCTTGGATGACCCTGCATGGCATGGCTCATAATTTCACTGAGTTAGACAAGTCTGTGATCCATGTGATCATTTTGGTTTGTTTTCTGTGATTGCAGTTTTTGTTCTAGAGGCTGTGGGATTGTTGTTCTTGCTTCTTCTGCCTGCCCTTTGTAGATGAGGATAAGAGGCTTGGGCAGGCTTCCTGATGGGAGGGACTGGCTAAGGGGAAAACTGGATCTTGCTCTGGAGGGCAGGGCCATGTTCAGTAAATTTTTAATCCAATTTTCTGCTGATGGTTGGGGCTGTGCTCCCCCCACCCCTGTAGTTTTGCCTGAGGCAGCCCAGTCCTGGAGTCTGCAGTCCCTATGGTAGGGCTGCAGTATGGTCATCTCTATGGTAGGGCTCACTGCAACCTCCTCCAAGAATGCTTATGCCAACAAACTGTGCCTGCCGGAACTGCTGCTACCAGTGGTCCTGACGCTGCAGCAGACCACTGTAGAACCACAGCTCTGCAGGAGACTCCCACACACTCCCAGGCAAGTTGGCTCAGTCTTTTGTGGGGTCACTGCTCCTTTCCCTTGAGTCCTGGCGCACACAAGGTTTTTTTTCTCCAAGAGTCTCTATTTCCTCCAGTTCTGTGGAAGTTCTGTAATCAAATCTCATTGACCTTCAGATCTGAGGATTCCAGTCTCTCTGCCAGATTCCCAGGTTAGGAAGTCTGATGTGCATCCTAGAACCTTCTCAACAGTGTGAGAATTTCCTTGATATAATTGTTCAGTTTCTGGGTCACCCATCTGGTGGCTCTATGGTAGGGTTAATGGTAACCTCCTCCAAGAACACTTAAGCCAACACACCACTTCCCAAGGCTGATGCTGCCAGTGCCCCTCTCCACAGGCCACTGCTGGCCCACGCCTGCTCAGGAAGCCCTCGAACACTCACGGGTAGGTCTGGCTTGGTCTCTTATCACGGGTCACTGCAACTTTCCCCAGGGTCCTGGTGCACACAAGGTTTTCTGTGTACCCTCCAAGAGTCTCTGGCAGGTATGGGGTTTGATTTCAACAAGATTGCACCCCTCTTATCATCTTGTTGCAGCTTCTCCTTTGTTCTCGGACATGAGGTATCTTGTCCTCATGGTGGGTTTCAGCATTCTTTTGTCAATGGTTGTTCAGCAGCTAGTTATGATTTTGGTATTCTTTCAAGAGAAGATGAGAGCGTGTTCTTCTACTCCACCATCTTGTTTAAAATTGTTTATATTAATCTTGTTCAAAAATTGTTGATGTATTTCCATTACTTATCAAATAAAATTTAAAGTCCTTATTCTGGCTTCAGTTCTTCTGTGTATTCTTGCCACCTCTTCTTAATATCTTCTGCTTCTGTTAGGTCCATACCATTNAGAGTCGGACACGACTGAGCGACTGAACTGAACTGAACTGAATCTGGCTTCAAATCCCTCCACAATGTATTCATTAATTTAATGGTTAAAATTTCTGCCATGAAATTCCTTCACATGGAGATTTTTACATTCTGCCTTACAGACTATCACCTATGGGTATGTATCATCTTTTTTACTGGGATGTAAACTACCTGAGGGAAGGGACAGAATTTCATTCAATTGTATATGCCTTTCAGGATCAATATAGTTCCTTGTCTATGGAGATTACTCATTAAATAACTGCTGAATAAATGAAAGGTCCTGGATAATAACATTGTATAACAAACAAAACCACTTCAATTCATAACCTCACTAGAGATTACTTGTGTACATAAATTTCTTGAAGACTAATCTAATCTTCTCCTCTTACTTGGTGGCTATGCAAAATTGCATTCTTACATACCCATTTCTTTGCGTTATAATTTTCAGTGCAATGATAATATACCTTGAAAATCTTCTTAGCTATTTTTGCCTTCTTAGAAATTCACTTTCTTAAATCTAAACTGTGAACAAGTTTAGGCATTCAGTAAATACTTGACCTGTAGGCTCACATTTTCAAGCTGGTTTTAGAAAAGGCAGAGGAACCAGAGATCAAATTGCCAACATCCGATGGATAATCAAAAAAGCAAGAGAGTTCCAGAAAAACATCTATTTCTGCTTAATGACTATGCCAAAGCCTTTGACTGTGTGGATCACAATAAACTGTGGAAAACTGTGAGATGGGCATACCAGACCACCTGACCTGCCTCTTGAGAAGCCTGTATGCAGGTCAGGAAGCAACAATTAGAACTGGACATGGAACAACAGACTGGTTCCAAATAAGAAAAGGAGTATGTCAAGGCTGTATATTGTCACCCTGCTTATTTAACTTATATGCAGGGTACATCATGAGAAACTCTGGGCTAGAGGAAGCACAAGCTGGAATCAAGATTGCTGGGAGAAATATCAATAACCTCAGATAGGCAGATGACACCACCCTTATGGCAGAAAGTGAAGAGGACCTGAAAAGCCTCTTGATGAAAGTGAAAGAGGAGAGTGAAAAAGTTGGCTTAAAGCTCAACATTCAGAAAACTAAGATCATGGCATCTGGTCCCATCACTTCATGGGAAATAGGGAAACAGTGGAAACAGTGTCAGACTTTATTTTGGGGGGCTCCAAAATCACTGCAGATGGTGACTGCAGCCATGAAATTAAAAGACACTTACTTTTTGGAAGAAAAGTTATGACCAACCTAGACCACATATTATAAAGTGGAGACATCACTTTGCCAACAAAGGTCTGCATACTCAAAGCTGTGGTTTTTCCAGTAGTNGGCTCCAAAATCACTGCAGATGGTGACTGCAGCCATGAAATTAAAAGACACTTACTTTTTGGAAGAAAAGTTATGACCAACCTAGACAGCATATTAAAAAGCAGAGACATTACTTTTCCAACAAAGGTCTGTCTAGTCAATGGTTTTTCCAGTGGTTATCTATGGATGTGAGAGTTGTACTATAAAGAAAGCTGAGCACCGAAGAATTGATGCTTTTGAACTGTGGCGTTGGAGAAGACTCTTGAGAGTCCCTTGGACTGCAAGGAAATCCAACCAGTCCATCCTAAAGGAGATCAGGCCTGGGTGTTCATTGAAGGACTGATGTTGAAGCTGAAGCTCCAATACTTTGGCCACCTGATGCAAAGAGCTGACTCATTGGAAAGGATCCTAATGCTGGGAAAGACTGAGGGTGGGAGGAGAAGGGGACAACAGAGGATGAGATGGCTGGATGCCATCAACGACTCAATGGACATGGGTTTAGGTGGACTCCAGGAGTTGGTGATAGACAGGGAGGCCTGGCATGCTGTGGTTTATGGGGTTGCAAAGAGTTGGACATGACTGAGCGAATGAACTGAACTGAACTGAACTGAGGCTCACATTGTTCATTTTCAGAAAAATTATGTTAATACCCAAGTTAAAATAATCATAACTTTGTATCAGCTGTTCTTCCAAGTAAATATTGAGTTTCAAGGAAATGTTTCTTTTCATCTTACAAATCAAGTGTTTTTCTTCAAGCTAGTAGTCATACTTGAGTAATCAGCAGAAGTACGTTATGTCCACTGCCCATTTTACTCATAAAGTATTAAAAGTTGCTGTTTAAGATTGAAAATGAGTAAATTTATTAATTTTTGCTCCTGCATTAAGTGAAAAAATACTTATGGGTTGGAAGAGTAAATGAATGAATTAATAGCTAGATGAGTAAAAGTGAGGATGAATCCACAACTCACAAAAAATACATACCTGTCTCCTGAGAAACCTGTTTGCAGGTCAAAAAACAACAGTTAGAATCAGACATGGAACAATGGACTGCTTCAAAATTAGGAAAGGGTTACATCAAGCCTGTATATTGTTACCCTGCTTATTTAACTTACATGCAGAGTAAATCATGTGAAATGCCATGCTGGATGAATCATAAACTGGAATCAAGATTTCAAGGAGAAATATCAACAGTGTCAGATACGCAGATGATATCACTCTAATGACAGAAAGTGAAGAGGAACTAAAGAACCTCTTGATGAGAGTGAAAGAGGAGCATGTTCAAACTGGTTTAAAACTCAACATTCATAAAAACTAAGATTATGGCATCCAGTCCCATCGTTTGGAAAAAGATGCACAAAAAGTGAATACAGTAACAGATTTTCTTTCCTTGGGTTCGAAAATCACTGCAGATGGTGACTGCAGCCACAAAATTAAAGACACTCCTTGGAAGAAAAGCTGACAAACCTAGACAGCATATTAAAAAGCAGAGACATCACTTTGTCAACAAAGGTCCATATCATCAAAGCCATGGTTTTTTCAGTAGTCATGTACAGATGTGAGAGTTGGACCATAAAGAAGGTTGAGCACTAAAGAATTGATGCTTTAGAAGTGTGATGCTAGAGAAGACTCTTGAGAGTTCCTTGGACTGCAAGATCAAATCAGTCAATTCTAAATGAAACCAACCCTGAATATTCATTGAAAGGGCTGATTGTTGAAGCTGAAGTTCCAATATTTTGGCCACCTAATGCAAAAAGCCAACTCATTGGCAAAGACCTTGATGGTGGCAAAGACCGAGGGCAGTAGGAGAAAGGGGTGACAGAGAATGAGATGGTTGAATGGCATCACCGACCCAATGGACAGGAGTTTGAGTAAACTCCAGTAGTTGGTGATGGACAAGGAGGACTGGTGGGCTGCAGTCCATGGGGTCTCAAAGAGTTGGACATGACTGAGCAACTGAACTGAACTGAAACCACAAAAATTTAAATTATGGTTAACAAAAAAATCTAGAGGTAGGTGATTCCAAAAACTTCAGTGACTCAAAGCTGCTAGCATTCCAAGTTTCAGTTCAGTTCAGTTCAGTTGCTCAGTCGTGTCCGACTCTTTGCGACCCCATGAATCGCAGCACACCAGGCCTGCCTGTTCATCACCATCTCCCGGAGTTCACTCAGACTCACGTCCATCGAGTCTGTGATGCCATCCAGCCATCTCATCCTCAGTCATCCCCTTCTCCTCCTGCCCCCAACCCCTCCCAGCATCAGAGTCTTTCCCAATGAGTCAACTCTTCTCATGAGGTGGCCAAAGTACTAGAGTTTCAGCTTTAGCATCATTCCTTCCAAAGAAATCCCAGGGCCGATCTCCTTCAGAATGGACTGGTTGGATCTCCTTGCAGTCCAAGGGACTCTCAAGAGTCTTCTCCAACACCACAGTTCAAAAGCAGTTTAAGTCTCTGAGATTCTCTTGACTAAGTCAAGAGAGTCAAAATAGCTACTATTGTTCTAGTCAGCATTTCTGCCTACTGGTATACCTAGCAAAAATAGAGAGAAATAAGAAAGCACTTCCCTACCAAGTATATTCCATTGCCATAAATAGAACTAAGCCCAACATTTTCCCATTGGCAAAGAAGAACAAGATTAATATGATTCGCTTAATTGGTTATGGTTCACTTCTTGCACCAAGTGACAGGTATAATCTCTCTAAGTCAATTGCTTTCTGTCTAATACATCAACAAAAACAAGAATCAATTAGCTAGGAGAAAAAGAGGCATTGATTGTTGGATGGATGAATAGCTACATAGGCTACAAAGCCACCCAAGCCTCAGAGTTGTTGTTGAGCAGTTCAAGACACCGGGATTCTTGGCCTCCGGAGGAGAGGAATTCAATCCAGGGCCAGGGACAAGGCTTTTATTATTACACAAAAGCTCTGAGCAAACAAGTCTTGTCCCTGGGTCTGGATTGAATTCCTCTCCTCTGGAGGCCAAGGATCCCAGTATCTTTCATGGCACAACAATGACTTTTCACCTCTCTGAGCAGGAACTAGCAGCATAGCAAGTATAGCCTTATCTGCCCCACTTTGTATCCATCATTTCCACACGTAGGATGTTCAGTAATATTTTGAATGGATGAAACACTTAAAGATAATGTAAGTAGGATGGCAAAAATAAGAACAATATATTTTAGTGTCTGTGTGTGTGTGTTTGTGTTTGTGTAGTAAGAGGTATTAGGATTAAATACTTCAGTCACATTGATCTTTGAAAGACTGACTTTAAAAACTGAACAAAAATACATAACGAGTACAAAGACATAGAATAATTAATACTTATAGCTAAAACGTTATATATGCAGTATATAGTAGTATATGATGTAACGATCACTTTTAGGAAAGACTTTTTAAGAACAATGAGTTTTCAAAAGGTGTCTGAAGAGAGAAAATGACAACTGAAAAAATGAGTGAGAAGAGCACCTGGGGAATGACTGAACTGGAATCAAGAAATGTCCAGTAAAAACCGTGTTGTTAACCCTTCTTATTTTTTCCTTAATGCCAGTATTTTCCTTTGCTAGCAACCTCTGGTCGTTCTTTCCAAACTTATTTCATAAAGTCACTCCACACTGCCTGTACTCCTCACCTCCTAGTTGACTACTCAATTCCAGGCAATTTATTGTTCTGCCAGACAAGAACAGAAAAGAAAACACTGTTAGAAGTTACTTAGTCTACAACCTACTACTTCTTCTCCAGTTCATCTAACCTAAAACGTAGAATCTTATTCTAGTAAAATAAGAGCCTTTCTCTGAATAAAAGGACATACTGGAAGAAATTCTGAATTTTGCCCTAAAATATGTAGATAACCCAACACTGTAATGTTCTTCTCCATTCCTCAGTGCCAATTTTGCTTACCAGAATTTAGCTCATTAGACTTTCATATTAATTAAATTGAAGTTATTAGGAAAGCATCTTAGCTCAGAAGACTTTTTATGGAAGACAGTAATAGAAGAATACAAGACACAAGCCTGTGAAATTAAAAGACACAGCAGCAGTTTACACAAGGCAACCCCATTAATTCCACCTTCCTCTCCATTTCCCCAGCAATGATATTTGCCAGTTTCCCTACCTTCAGCTGGGACTTCCCTGGTGGCTCAGACATTAAAAACATCTGCCTACAATGCAGGAGACCTGGGTTCAATCCCTGGGTTGGGAAGATCCCCTGGAGAAGGAAATGGCAACCCATTCCAGTATTCTTGCCTGGAAAATTCCATGGACGGAGGAGCCTGGCAGGCTACAGTCCATGGGGTTGCAAAGAGTCCGGACATGACTGAGCGACCTCACTTCTTCACCTTCAGCCTTATCCTCCTCCAATTGTCTTACACAATACCTGTTATTTCTTCCCAAGACCTGATAATCTCTTTTGTTTTCTTGAAAATATCCATTTATTGCACAAGAAAATATGGATCATTTATGTTTTGAACCAGTCTACTCTTCCAGCTTTATCTCATGCTCAGCCAGTGCTTAATACATACACATTAGAGGGAAAAAGTATAGAAAGACCTGACAAAAGGACAGCTATTATTGGCTGCAATATAAACCTTTATGCTACCTCTGTTGCTGAAGTAGATATAGTTTTCTTCAATCCATTGTAACATCTGATTGGGTAAAATAAAAGTGAAAACTCAGTCCTCTTTGGGGGGCCTTTAGATAATTTCATAGGGATTTATAAAATTCCCAGTATATCAATCCAGAGACAAACTTGGTTTAAAGCAGGGCAAAGCACTTTTCCTCATCTTGGAACTGTTTATTTCTCAGAAGCTACAGAAAAATACTCATTAATCTCTCCCTATTATTCACATATGAATGTGAAATGCAGAGGGATGCCTCATCACTTAGTCATTCACAAATTTTAGAACATTCAGCTCAAAAATAGATGATAACTCCTAAAAGTTCTCTCCATACTTATTATTTCTGATTATTAAAATGTCTATGGCAGCAAGTTCGTGACACATCATGTCAGCCTACTGCTGTTTTTAGTTTATATATATATTTTCCTCCTGCCAGTTTTCTAAATGTGACAGCTTTCTACCAGTGACTTAAAATGAGTAAGCATCAAGGAGTTAAACTAAGGACCAGTCCTTTCCCTGACTTATAAAGTGGTTAAATATATCCTTTTTAATTAAGACATGTTTCCTTTGCTTTTCAGATTTTAGAAGTATAGGATAGACATAATGAATAAAAATTAAGAAAAATGACATCTGAGAAATACAAAAGTAAAGTGCATGTCCTTCTCCAGGAGTTGGTGATAGACAGGGAGGCCTGGCATGCTGTGGTTTATGGGGTTGCAAAGAGTTGGACATGACTGAGCGAATGAACTGAACTGAACTGAACTGAGGCTCACATTGTTCATTTTCAGAAAAATTATGTTAATACCCAAGTTAAAATAATCATAACTTTGTATCAGCTGTTCTTCCAAGTAAATATTGAGTTTCAAGGAAATGTTTCTTTTCATCTTACAAATCAAGTGTTTTTCTTCAAGCTAGTAGTCATACTTGAGTAATCAGCAGAAGTACGTTATGTCCACTGCCCATTTTACTCATAAAGTATTAAAAGTTGCTGTTTAAGATTGAAAATGAGTAAATTTATTAATTTTTGCTCCTGCATTAAGTGAAAAAATACTTATGGGTTGGAAGAGTAAATGAATGAATTAATAGCTAGATGAGTAAAAGTGAGGATGAATCCACAACTCACAAAAAATACATACCTGTCTCCTGAGAAACCTGTTTGCAGGTCAAAAAACAATAGTTAGAATCAGACATGGAACAATGGACTGCTTCAAAATTAGGAAAGGGTTACATCAAGCCTGTATATTGTTACCCTGCTTATTTAACTTACATGCAGAGTAAATCATGTGAAATGCCATGCTGGATGAATCATAAACTGGAATCAAGATTTCAAGGAGAAATATCAACAGTGTCAGATACGCAGATGATATCACTCTAATGACAGAAAGTGAAGAGGAACTAAAGAACCTCTTGATGAGAGTGAAAGAGGAGCATGTTCAAACTGGTTTAAAACTCAACATTCATAAAAACTAAGATTATGGCATCCAGTCCCATCGTTTGGAAAAAGATGCACAAAAAGTGAATACAGTAACAGATTTTCTTTCCTTGGGTTCGAAAATCACTGCAGATGGTGACTGCAGCAACAAAATTAAAGACACTCCTTGGAAGAAAAGCTGACAAACCTAGACAGCATATTAAAAAGCAGAGACATCACTTTGTCAACAAAGGTCCATATCATCAAAGCCATGGTTTTTTCAGTAGTCATGTACAGATGTGAGAGTTGGACCATAAAGAAGGTTGAGCACTAAAGAATTGATGCTTTAGAAGTGTGATGCTAGAGAAGACTCTTGAGAGTTCCTTGGACTGCAAGATCAAATCAGTCAATTCTAAATGAAACCAACCCTGAATATTCATTGAAAGGGCTGATTGTTGAAGCTGAAGTTCCAATATTTTGGCCACCTAATGCAAAAAGCCAACTCATTGGCAAAGACCTTGATGGTGGCAAAGACCGAGGGCAGTAGGAGAAAGGGGTGACAGAGAATGAGATGGTTGAATGGCATCACCGACCCAATGGACAGGAGTTTGAGTAAACTCCAGTAGTTGGTGATGGACAAGGAGGACTGGTGGGCTGCAGTCCATGGGGTCTCAAAGAGTTGGACATGACTGAGCAACTGAACTGAACTGAAACCACAAAAATTTAAATTATGGTTAACAAAAAAATCTAGAGGTAGGTGATTCCAAAAACTTCAGTGACTCAAAGCTGCTAGCATTCCAAGTTTCAGTTCAGTTCAGTTCAGTTGCTCAGTCGTGTCCGACTCTTTGCGACCCCATGAATCGCAGCACACCAGGCCTGCCTGTTCATCACCATCTCCCGGAGTTCACTCAGACTCACGTCCATCGAGTCTGTGATGCCATCCAGCCATCTCATCCTCAGTCATCCCCTTCTCCTCCTGCCCCCAACCCCTCCCAGCATCAGAGTCTTTCCCAATGAGTCAACTCTTCTCATGAGGTGGCCAAAGTACTAGAGTTTCAGCTTTAGCATCATTCCTTCCAAAGAAATCCCAGGGCCGATCTCCTTCAGAATGGACTGGTTGGATCTCCTTGCAGTCCAAGGGACTCTCAAGAGTCTTCTCCAACACCACAGTTCAAAAGCAGTTTAAGTCTCTGAGATTCTCTTGACTAAGTCAAGAGAGTCAAAATAGCTACTATTGTTCTAGTCAGCATTTCTGCCTACTGGTATACCTAGCAAAAATAGAGAGAAATAAGAAAGCACTTCCCTACCAAGTATATTCCATTGCCATAAATAGAACTAAGCCCAACATTTTCCCATTGGCAAAGAAGAACAAGATTAATATGATTCGCTTAATTGGTTATGGTTCACTTCTTGCACCAAGTGACAGGTATAATCTCTCTAAGTCAATTGCTTTCTGCCTAATACATCAACAAAAACAAGAATCAATTAGCTAGGAGAAAAAGAGGCATTGATTGTTGGATGGATGAATAGCTACATAGGCTACAAAGCCACCCAAGCCTCAGAGTTGTTGTTGAGCAGTTCAAGACACCGGGATTCTTGGCCTCCGGAGGAGAGGAATTCAATCCAGGGCCAGGGACAAGGCTTTTATTATTACACAAAAGCTCTGAGCAAACAAGTCTTGTCCCTGGGTCTGGATTGAATTCCTCTCCTCTGGAGGCCAAGGATCCCAGTATCTTTCATGGCACAACAATGACTTTTCACCTCTCTGAGCAGGAACTAGCAGCATAGCAAGTATAGCCTTATCTGCCCCACTTTGTATCCATCATTTCCACACGTAGGATGTTCAGTAATATTTTGAATGGATGAAACACTTAAAGATAATGTAAGTAGGATGGCAAAAATAAGAACAATATATTTTAGTGTCTGTGTGTGTGTGTTTGTGTTTGTGTAGTAAGAGGTATTAGGATTAAATACTTCAGTCACATTGATCTTTGAAAGACTGACTTTAAAAACTGAACAAAAATACATAACGAGTACAAAGACATAGAATAATTAATACTTATAGCTAAAACGTTATATATGCAGTATATAGTAGTATATGATGTAACGATCACTTTTAGGAAAGACTTTTTAAGAACAATGAGTTTTCAAAAGGTGTCTGAAGAGAGAAAATGACAACTGAAAAAATGAGTGAGAAGAGCACCTGGGGAATGACTGAACTGGAATCAAGAAATGTCCAGTAAAAACCGTGTTGTTAACCCTTCTTATTTTTTCCTTAATGCCAGTATTTTCCTTTGCTAGCAACCTCTGGTCGTTCTTTCCAAACTTATTTCATAAAGTCACTCCACACTGCCTGTACTCCTCACCTCCTAGTTGACTACTCAATTCCAGGCAATTTATTGTTCTGCCAGACAAGAACAGAAAAGAAAACACTGTTAGAAGTTACTTAGTCTACAACCTACTACTTCTTCTCCAGTTCATCTAACCTAAAACGTAGAATCTTATTCTAGTAAAATAAGAGCCTTTCTCTGAATAAAAGGACATACTGGAAGAAATTCTGAATTTTGCCCTAAAATATGTAGATAACCCAACACTGTAATGTTCTTCTCCATTCCTCAGTGCCAATTTTGCTTACCAGAATTTAGCTCATTAGACTTTCATATTAATTAAATTGAAGTTATTAGGAAAGCATCTTAGCTCAGAAGACTTTTTATGGAAGACAGTAATAGAAGAATACAAGACACAAGCCTGTGAAATTAAAAGACACAGCAGCAGTTTACACAAGGCAACCCCATTAATTCCACCTTCCTCTCCATTTCCCCAGCAATGATATTTGCCAGTTTCCCTACCTTCAGCTGGGACTTCCCTGGTGGCTCAGACATTAAAAACATCTGCCTACAATGCAGGAGACCTGGGTTCAATCCCTGGGTTGGGAAGATCCCCTGGAGAAGGAAATGGCAACCCATTCCAGTATTCTTGCCTGGAAAATTCCATGGACGGAGGAGCCTGGCAGGCTACAGTCCATGGGGTTGCAAAGAGTCCGGACATGACTGAGCGACCTCACTTCTTCACCTTCAGCCTTATCCTCCTCCAATTGTCTTACACAATACCTGTTATTTCTTCCCAAGACCTGATAATCTCTTTTGTTTTCTTGAAAATATCCATTTATTGCACAAGAAAATATGGATCATTTATGTTTTGAACCAGTCTACTCTTCCAGCTTTATCTCATGCTCAGCCAGTGCTTAATACATACACATTAGAGGGAAAAAGTATAGAAAGACCTGACAAAAGGACAGCTATTATTGGCTGCAATATAAACCTTTATGCTACCTCTGTTGCTGAAGTAGATATAGTTTTCTTCAATCCATTGTAACATCTGATTGGGTAAAATAAAAGTGAAAACTCAGTCCTCTTTGGGGGGCCTTTAGATAATTTCATAGGGATTTATAAAATTCCCAGTATATCAATCCAGAGACAAACTTGGTTTAAAGCAGGGCAAAGCACTTTTCCTCATCTTGGAACTGTTTATTTCTCAGAAGCTACAGAAAAATACTCATTAATCTCTCCCTATTATTCACATATGAATGTGAAATGCAGAGGGATGCCTCATCACTTAGTCATTCACAAATTTTAGAACATTCAGCTCAAAAATAGATGATAACTCCTAAAAGTTCTCTCCATACTTATTATTTCTGATTATTAAAATGTCTATGGCAGCAAGTTCGTGACACATCATGTCAGCCTACTGCTGTTTTTAGTTTATATATATATTTTCCTCCTGCCAGTTTTCTAAATGTGACAGCTTTCTACCAGTGACTTAAAATGAGTAAGCATCAAGGAGTTAAACTAAGGACCAGTCCTTTCCCTGACTTATAAAGTGGTTAAATATATCCTTTTTAATTAAGACATGTTTCCTTTGCTTTTCAGATTTTAGAAGTATAGGATAGACATAATGAATAAAAATTAAGAAAAATGACATCTGAGAAATACAAAAGTAAAGTGCATGTCCTTTAAATTGGTGACTTTATTCTACAGCTCTCACACTAGCACAGAGAGCCTGGGATTGGTGGCTACTCTAGATGCATACTGCTATTTCTTTTTTGAAAAAAAAAAATGTTTTTGGCCCTGCTCGGTCTTCATGGTTGTGCCAGGCTTTCTCTAGTTTCAGAGAGTGGGGTCTGCTCTCTACTTGTGGTGCACTGGCTTCTCACTACAGTAGTTTTTCTTGTTGTGGACCATGGGCTCCAGGGCACGTAAGTTTCAGTAGTTGCTACATGTGGGCTCAGTAGTTGTGGCTCGTGGGCTCCAGAGCACAGGCTCAGCAGCTGTAGCCACGGGCCTAGTTGCCCAGAGGCATGTGAGATATTCCTGGACCAGGGACTGAACTGGTGTCCCCTGTTTCGCGAGGTGGATTCTTAATCACTGCATCACCAGGGAAGCCCCATACTGTTGATTCTTTAACCAAATCTATTCATTGGTTCCACATACAAAATGATGGTCTGTGAGAGACCAAGAGTGATCCCATTGCTTTTGTGCTTCTTCTTTAAAATTAAGTGTTCTCCTCTGCCAGTGTTTGGAAGAATCATAGTCCCGAGTAAGTAAACACAATTCTCTTGTTTACAGTTAATTACTTAACTTCCTCTTCTTTCTTTTGTTCATAATTTGGGAATGTCTTACTCTGTTTAGTTTTCCCAGATGGCTCAGTGTCAAAGAATCCACCTCCCATTGCAAAAAATGCATGTTTGATCCTGACTCAGGAAAATACCCTGGAGAAGGAAATGGCAACCCACTCCAGTATCCTTTCTGGGAAAATCCCAGGGGCAGAAAAGACTGGTCAGTTCATGGGGTTGCAAAGAGGTGAATATGACCAAGTGACTGAGCATGCATGCATTCATGACTCTGTTTAGCAAATTTTTTAAAGTGTCTATATAAAATGTTTATAAACTTAGTCAAGTATAAATCATGGGTCCCCAGCCCCCAGGCCAGACTGACACTGGTCCATGGCCTGTTAGGAACTGGGCTGCACAGCAGGATGTGAGTGGCAGGTGGGCAAGCAAAGTTTCCTCTGTATTTCAGCCACTCCCCATTGCTCACATTACTACCTGAGCTCTGCTTCCTGTCAGATCAGCGGTGGTATTAGATTCTTATAGGGGACCGAATCCTACTATGAACTGTACATGGAGGGATCTGGGTTGCCTGCTCCTTATGAGAATCTAATGCCTGATGGTCTGAGGTGGAGCTGAGGAGGTGATGCTAGTGCTGAGAGACAGCTGCAAATACGGACTATCGTTAGCAGAGGGCTACAAAGAGACCATAATAAATCAATAACTTGCAGACTCATTATCAAAGCCCTATCAGTGAGTGCCAAGTGGCAAGTAAGCTGCACCTGGTGGCAAGCTTTAAGTCAGAATCTGACACATTTCAGTCTGTTCGTGGCTTGCCCATTATTTTATTTAGCACTCCATCCATGCCTCTTTCCCACACTGTGCACTTGCCTCAGTCACAGTTTTGGTTAAGCCCACAAGCTAACCCTAGCCAAAATGAGCAAAAAACAAACATCACAGTAGGGCTTCTTTGAAAGGGGGGAAGATCCGATGAAGAGAGATCAGAAGACTCTAAGACTGCCAACAACAACAAAAAAAGCTGCATTTAGAAGAAAATACTTAAAGAATCCTACTTAAATTATGGGTTCATTGCAACAGGTGATTCACATTCTCAAAGCCTGTTTTGTATAATACGTGATAACTACTATCCATTAAAGCCACAAAACCTTCAAAACTGCTTTGCCACATGGAGACTAAGCACTCTGCATTAAAAGACAAGCCTTTGGAGTTTTTCAAAAGGAAAAAATGTGAAAAACAAAAACAGAATTAATTACTGAAGGCCGCCACTTCATCAAATGTATCTGCACTAGAGCATCATTCTTAGTGGTTTAAGTGCAGTGCTAAAGCTAACAAGTCCTTTGCTATTGGTGAAGAGTTGATCCTGCCTGCCACTAAGGGCATTTGTCATGAAACTTTTAGGAGAGGCTGCAGTTCAAAGTGGCACATGTTCCTCTTTCAGTTAGCACCATAATTAGACAAGTTGATGAGATAGCAGAGGATTTTGAGGCATGACTGTTAGAGAGGATTCATGAGTCACCACGGTATGCAATCCATGTTGATGAGTCTGCCAATGTTAATAGCTGGGCAACATGGCATGTTTTTGTGTGATATATTTTTCTGGAGGATGTTGTGTGCATGAGAATATATTGTGTGCACTGTTGTTGCCAACCAACACCACAGGTGCAGAACTATTCAAGTCTTTGAATGATTACTTATCAGGAAAACTGACTTGGTCATTTTTTGTGAGTATATGCATGGGCGAAGCAGGTAGCATGACTAGACGGCTTTCTGGTTTCACTACTCAGGTCAAAGAGATGGATCTGAATGTGAGTCCATGCACTGTGTCATCCATAGAGAAATGCTGGCTGAACTTAACAACATTTTGCAGGATGTGATTAAAATTATCAACCACATTAAAGTACATGCTCTTAATTCATGTCTATTTGCCCAGTTCAATGAGGAGATGGACACAAAGCACACACATCTTGTCTTATACACAGAAGTGAGATAGCTTTCTAAAGGTAGATCACTAGCCAGAGTTTTTGAGTTACAAGACACACTTCAGAGATTTCTTTTAGAAAAACAGTCACCACTGGCAGCACATTTCTGTGACACAGAATGGGTTGCAAAACTTGTTTACTTGCGTGACATATTCAACCTGCTCAATGAACTCAATCTGTCACCTCAGGGGAGAACAACAGCTAAGTTCAAGTCGGCAGATAAAGTGGCTGCATTTGAAGCCAAATTGGAATTATGGGGATGACAAGTGAATATTGGGATTTTTGACATGTTTCAAACATTAGCAGAGGTTTTGAAAGAGATTGAGATAGAGCCTTGTTTCTCCCAGCTGGTGCATCATCATCTATCTCATCTTTCAAAAGAGTTTGAGCTTTACTTCCCAACCATGAAAGACCTCTGAACTGGGAAGGACTGAATCTGCAACCCTTTGTGAATAAGCCAGGAGAGTCGACTTTGTCTGTGCTAGAGGGGGATCATCTGCTTGAGATCGCAAATGATGGTGGCCTTAAAAGTACGTTTGAGACAACTTCAAATTTCTATACGTTCTGAATTAAAGTCAAGACAGAATATCCTAAGATTTTCACAAAAGAACTGAAAAGCCTACTTCCATTTTCAACATCCTGTCTTTGTGAAGCATGGTTTTCTACAATGACAGCAATCAAAATGAGATTACACAGTAGACTGGATATAAGCAACACATTTCAGGTATTACTGTTTCCCTTCATCCCAAGATGGGACCATGCAGTTACAGGAAAACAAGCCCATGGCTCCTACTGATTCTGCATTATTGTTAGTCGTACAATTATTTCATTATATATCAAAATGTAATAACAATAGAAATACAGCACAAAATAAATGTCATGTGCTTGAATCATCCCCAAACCATCTTACCCTCCACCCTGGTCTGTGGAAAAATTGTCTTCCATGAAATATGTTCCTGGTGCCAAAAAGGTTGGGCACTACTACTAGAAACATAGGTCACTATTTAAAGGAGATCTTTGACAAATGCTATTATACAGTAAAAATCCTAACAGCCACCTCTTAATTTCTCTCCTATAAAATCTGATTTCCACTAACTGAGTTGCATAAAATGGAATGTATCAATAAACATTTTTGGCCTTTAGAATATAAAGGCTTTTGAAATCTACTTTAACTTTGTTTAATTAAGATATTTTGAATGTTGTTCTGTGAATACTAAAGCTTTAGCTTACCACAATTATTATGAAGGGAGCTTTGCCCTTCATGATAGTTTATTGAGTTCTCGATATCAGTCTAGATTATTCTCACTTTAGTCAAGTTCATAGTGCTCTCTTGTTTATGTGTCTTATTATTTTAAATACAGTGACAGTTTCATCAGCATCATCATGCAACAATTTTTGCATTTTGAGTTTAGTTTAGGTTTTCTATCGCTTCGCTGAAACAACTAAACAAAGATTTATATTGGATCAGCACTCAAAGGATCACATGGCAGGATCAAATTTTGTTTATTGTTTTTTTTCATTCTTTTAGCATTTCCAGCAGTGAAATGTATAAGAACTAAAGAATGTATTCTCTAACTGTTCCAAAGAGAAAAAGGAAAACAATTATATTTAATTTCTTTAATATCAAAATACCAAATAAAAAAGGAAATACCCTATAACAACCACTTGATGTCACTATTTTAGCTTCTCTCTAGCTTTAGAGAGGAATAGAAGTTGCCTTCTTAAATCACCAGAAAAGAAAAATTAGACAAACGTACTTTTAATATTTTTATGGATATTTTTAAAGGTAGTGGTTGTTTCAGTTTAAATTGGGTTATTCCATCTTGTTTCTTTTTCTTGTTCTGCAGAAAGAAAGCAATTATGTGAAGAGACTGAGGCAGACATTACTGGACAAAGATAAATATTCCATTCCCATATCAGTTCAGTCGCTCAGTCATGTCCAACTCTTTGCAACCCCATGGACTGCAGCACGCCAGGCCTCCCTGTCCATCACCAATTCCTGTAGTTTACCCAAACTCATGTCCATTGAGTTGTTGAAGCCATCCAACCATCTCTTCTTCTGTCATCCCCTTCTCCTCCCGTCTTCAATCTTTCCCACCATCAGGGTCTTTTCAAATGAATCAGTTCTTCGCATCAGATAGCCAAAGTACTGGAGTTAAACTTCAACATCAGTCCTTCCGATGAATATTCAGGACTGATTTCCTTTAGAATGGACTGGTTGGATCTTCTTGCAGTCCAAGGGACTCTCAAGAGTCTTCTCCAACACCACAGTTCAAAAGCATCAATTCTTTGGCGTTCAGCTTTCTTTATAGTCCAACTCTCACATGCATACATGACTACTGGAAAAACCATAGCTTTGACTAGATGGACCTTTGTTGGCAAAGTAATGTCTCTGCTTTTTTATATGCACTCTAGGTTGGTCATAACTTTTCTTCCAAGGAGCAAGCATCTTTCAATTTTATGACTGCAGTCACCATCTGCTGAAATTTCCATATCAGCAGTTATCAAATGTAGCTATGTATCAAAATTCATCTGGGGATTATTTTAAAACACAAATCACTGAGTCCACCCAAGAACTACAGAATCAGAATCTCTGGAACAAAGCATAGGGATTTATATTTTAAATTTTTCAAAGTAAATGACAGAATGATCTCTGTTCGTTTCCAAGGCAAACCACTCAATATCACAGTTATCCAAGTCTATGCCCCAACCTGTAATGCTGAAAAAGCTGAAGTTGAACGGTTTTATGAAGACCTACAAGACCCTGTAGAACTAACACCAAAAAAAGATGTCCTTTTCATTATAGGGGACTGGAATGCTAAAGTAGAAAGTCAAGAAACACCTGGAGTAACAGGCAAATTTGGCCTTGGAATGCGGAATGAAGCAGGGCAAAGACTAATAGAGTTTTGCCAAGAAAATGCACTGGTCATAGCAAACACCCTCTTCCAGCAACACAAGAGAAGACTCTACACATGGACATCACCAGATGGTCAACACCGAAATCAGATTGCAGCCAAAGATGGAGAAGCTCTATACAGTCAACAAAAACAAGACCAGGAGCTGACTGTGGCTCAGATCATGAACTCCTTATTTCCAAATTCAGACTTAAATTGAAGAAAGTAGGGAAAACAGCTAGACCATTCAGGTATGACCTAAATCAAATCCCTTATGATTATACAGTGGAAGTGAGAAATAGATTTAAGGGCCTAGATCTGATAGA
>SJYX01007270.1:39572-88423 GCA_006410675.1 Oreotragus oreotragus | reverse complement strand
GACATGAAAACATGACAAATGATAGAATCTTAAAAGTTACTTGTGATGTGGAATCTGAAACTATATTAATGAATTTTTCCTAGATGCTTACATTAAAATCCATTTTTTCTATTTAAGCACTTTGATTTTCTATAAAATCATGCATTGAATCCATGCATGATTTTTAAAAATGTTGATTTTCTGAGTTATGTCTCTCCTCAAACTGTTGATTATCATGTTATATATATATATCGCAATAACATCTATCACAATAACATTATCACATATATATCACAATAACACTTATCACATATATATGTTACACACATGTATATAACATATATACACAAATATATATAACATCACAATAGCAAAAAATATTTACTTGTTAATATCATAATAAATCTCATTAGAAAAATATGCAAAGCTTTCAAAGTCCCAATGGTGACAGAAACACTTTTCCAAAATTCTAAGTTTTACTTAAAAGTTTGAATTTTGTCATTTGCAACAAACACTTGTAGCTGGTGTCCTTGAATTGCACACTTACTCGCTGATTTTTAAGAAAATTCCTCCCAATTACCCAAATCTGAATAATTATACTTTGTCAATCCACTTCTTACAAGTTGGTGACAGTTTTCGATGATTCTGTGAGTCCTACAGTTTTATCATAGAGTCCCCAGAGATATTTTTCCTTTTTAAAAATATTCACACATTATTAAATTTAAAAAGTGCTGTTGTATAAAAGACAAAACCTACTCTTAATATTTAAGGTCTTTGGAATTTATATTTCAACTAAATGTCTTGATTTATAGTTCACTAACCGTGCTTACCTGTGGATTCCAAACCTAGCCGTTCATCAGAATCACCTTGAAAGTTTTTTCAAGCTACGAATTCCAGATTGCCACCCCTTGAGATTCTAATTTAATTTGTATTCTAAAAGATTACATTTTAACTGAAATTTGTATACTTTTTAAAGTTCCCTCTGATTATAATTTCCAGCTGGATCTGGGAACTTGAACTGGAGTTACTCTGCTTTCCTAGTAGGCCTTCCAACTATCACAGCTTTCTATCTCCACGTGTCTGCTGCCCATCTTCTTATACCCTGTGCCCTCTTTCTATCTAATCAAGTCCTACCCACTTCAATATGGAGTTGAATTAATAACCAATCACATCTCTACAAATATCCTTCCTGGTTGCATCAACTGGAAAGCAACCACTTACTCCTAGGACTTCAGATACACGCTTTGTCTTTCAATTTATTTGGCACATCATACTGTACCAGCTCCTTCATTGTTGCTTTGAATAACTTTTGACCTTCTTTTTTTGTTTTATTTTCCTATCTAAAATGGAAAAACCTCCAGCACAAGAATGTGCCTCATTCTTTTGATACCAAGTTCCTAGCTACTGTCTTTCACACTGCTAGCTTTAAAACAATCTGCTATTTGATGGCACATATCAAACATTCTAAGATATGCATGATGTTTAACACTCACATAAGGCTTTATGATTTGCGAAGAAATTTTTATCAGTTATTTCATTCTTCACATTCAGTTCAGTTAGTTCAATTCAGTCACTCAGTCACGTCCAACTCTTTGTGACCCCATGAATGCAACATGCCAGGGCTCCCTGTCCATCATCAACTCCTGCAGTTTATCCAAACTCATGTGCATTGAGTCGGTGATGCCATCTAGCCATCTCATCTTCTGTCATCCTCTTATCTTCCTGCCTTCAATCTTTCCCAGTACCAGGGTCTTTTCAAATGAGTCAGTTCTTCATATCAGGTGGGCAAAATGATGACGTTTCAGCTTCAACATCAGTCCTTCCAATGAACACTCAGGACTGATCTCCTTTACGATGGACTGGTTGGATCTCCTTGCAGTTCAAGGGACTCTCAAGAGTCTTCTCCAACACCACAGTTCAAAAGCATCAATTCTTTGGTGCTCAACGTTCTTTATAGTCCAAAGCTCACATCTATACACGACTATTGGAAAAACTATAGCCTTGACTAGATGGACTTTTGTTGACAAAGTAATTTCTCTACTTCTTAATATGCTGTCTAGGTTGGTCATAACTTTCCTTCCGAGAAGCAAGTGTCTTTTAATTTCATGGATGCAATCACCATCTGCAGTGATTTTGGAGCCCAGAAAAATAAAGTTTCCCCATCTATTTTTCACGAAGTGATGAGACTGGACGCCATGATCTTAGTTTTCTGAATGTTGAGCTTTAAGCCAACTATTTCACTCTCCTCTTTCACTTTCATCAAGAGGCTCTTTAGTTCTTCTTCACTTTCTGCCATAAGGGTGGTGTCATCTGCATATCTGAGGTTATTGATATTTCTCCCAGCAATCTTGATTCCAGCTTGAGCTTCGTCCAGCCCAGCGTTTCTCATGATGTACTCTGCATATAAGTTAAATAAGCAGGGTGACAATATACAGCCTTGATGTACTCCTTTTCCTATTTGGAACCAGTGTTGTTCCATGTCCAGTTCTAACTGTTGCTTCCTGACCTGTATACAGATTTCTCAAGAGGCAGATCAGGTGGTCTGGTATTCCCATCTCTTTCAGAATTTTCCAGTTTATTGTGATCCACACAGTCAAAGGCTTTGGCATAGTCAATAAAACAAAAATAGATGTTTTTCTGAAACTTGCTTTTTCCATGACCCAGCAGATATTGGCAATTTGATCTCTGGTTCTTCTGCCTTTTCTAAATCCAGCTTGAACATCAGGAAGTTCACAGTTCACATATTGCTGAAGCCTGGCTTGGAGAATTTTGAGCATTACTTTACTAGCATGTGAGATGAGTGCAACTGTGAAGTAATTTGAGCATTCTTTGGCATTGCCTTTCTTTGGGATTGGAATGAACACTGACCTTTTCCAGTCCTGTGGTCACTGCTGAGTTTTCCAAATTTGCTCACATTCTGAATGCAGCACTTTCACAGCATCATCTTTCAGGATTTGAAATAGCTCTACTGGAATTCCATCACCTCTGCTAGCTTTGTTCATAGTGATGCTTCCTAAGGTCCACTTGACTTCACATTCCAGGATGTCTGGCTCTAAGTGAGTGATCCACCATCCTAATTACCTGGGTCATGATCTTTTTTGTATAGTTCTTCTGTGTATTCTTGCCACCTCTTCTTAATATCTTCTGCTTCTGTAAAGTCCAAACCATTTCTGTCCTTTATTGAGCCCATCTTTGCCTGAAATGTTCCCTTGGTATCTCTAATTTTCTTGAAGAGATCTCTAGTCTTTCCCATTCTATTGTTTTCTTCTATTCCTTTGCATTGATTGCTGAGGAAGGCTTTTTTAATCTCTCTTTGCTATTCTTTGAAACTCTGCATTCAAATGGGTATATCTTTCCTTTTCTACTTTGCGTTTCGCATCTCTTCTTTTCAAGGCTATTTGTAAGGCCTTCCCAGACAGCTATTTTGGTTTTTTGCACTTCTTTTTCTTGTGGATGGTCTTGATCCCTGTCTCCTGAACAATGTCACAAACCTTCATCCACAGTTCATCAGGCACTCTGTCTAGCAGATCTAGTCCTTTGAATCTATTCCTCACTTCCACTGTATAATCATAAGGGATTTGATTTCGGTCATACCTGAATGGTCTAGTGGTTTTCCCCAGTTTATTCAATTTAAGTCTGAATTTGGTAATAAGGAGTTCATGATTTGAGCCACAGTCAGCTCCCGGTCTTGTTTTTGCTGACTGTATATAGCTTTTCCATCTTTGGCTGCAAAGAATATAATTGATCTAATTTCGGTGTTGACCACCTGGTGATGTCCATGTGTAGAGCCTTCTCTTATGTCGTTGGAAGAAGGTGTTTGCTATGAGCAGTGCGTTTTCTTGGCAAAACTCTATTAGCCTTTGCCCTGCTTCATTCTGTACTCCAAGGCCAAATTTGCTTGTTACTCCAGGTGTTTCTTCACTTCCTGCTTTTGCATTCAAGTCCCCTATAATGAAAAGGACATTTTTGGGGGGTGTTAGTTTTAGAAGGTCTTGTAGGTCTTCATAGAACCGTTCAACTTCAGCTTCTTCAGCATTACTGGTGGGGGCATAGACTTGGATTACCATGATATTGAATAGTTTGCCTTGGAAATGAACAGAGATCATTCTATCATTTTTGAGATTACATCCAAGTACTCAGTTCAGACTCTTTTTTGACTCTAATGGGTACTCCATTTCTTCTATGGGATTCCTGCCCACAATAGTAGATATAATGGTCATCTGAGTTAAATTCACCCATTCCAGTTCACTTTAGTTTGCTGATTCCTAGGATGTCAACATTCACCCTTGCCATCTCCTGTTTGACCACTTCTAACTTGCCTTGATTCATGGACCTAACATTCCAGGTTCCTACACAATATTGCTCTTTACAGCATCAGACCACGCTTCAATCACCAGTCCCATCCACAGCTGGGTGTTGTTTTTCCTTTGGCTCCATCGCTTCATTCTTTCTGGAGTTATTTCTCCACTGATCTCCAGTAGCATATTGGACACCTACCGACCTGGAGAGTTCATCTTTCAGTGTCCTATCTTTTTGCCTTTTCATACTGTAAATGGGGTTCTCAAGGCAAGAATACTGAAGTGGCTTGCCATTCCCTTCTCCAGTGGACCACATTCTGTCAGACCTCTCCACCATGACCTGTCCGTCTTGGGTGGCCCCACACGACATGGCTTAGTTTCACTGAGTTAGACCAGGCTGTGATCTGTGTGATCAGATTGGCTAGTTTTCTGTGGTTGTGGTTTCAATCTGTCTGCCCTCTGATGCCCTCTCTCAGTGCCTACCGTCTTACTTGGGTTTCTCTTACTTTGGACATCAAGTATCTCTTCACGGCTGCTCTAGCAAAGCACAGCCACTGCTCCTCACCTTGGACGTGGGGTTTCTCACATTAGCTCTATTAAATGCGGTAGTATCTGTTACCACTGTCTTCAGGCCAGAAACTAAGATTTAGAGATCATAGCCTCATCTAACTCAATGAAACTATGAGCCATATTGTGGAGGACTACTAAAGACAGATGGGCTGTGGTGGAGAATGCTGAAAAAACGTGGTCCACTGGAGAAAGGAATAGCAAACAACTTCAGCATTCTTGCCTTGAGAACCCCATGAACAGTATGAAAAGGCAAAAAAAAAAAAAAGACACTAAAAAATGAACTCCCCAGCTCGGTAGGTGTCCAATATGCTACTGGAGAAGAGTGGAGAAATAGCTCCAGAGAGAATAAAGAGACTGAGCCAAAGTGAAAAAAACACTCAGTTGTGGATGTGACTGGTGATGGAAATAAAGTCCAGTGCTGCAAAGGACAATACTGCATAGGAAACTGGAATGTTAGGCCCATGAATCAGTTAAGTTGGAAGTGGTCAAACAGGAGATGGAAAGAGTGAACATCTACATTTTAGAAATAAGTGAACTAAAATGGACTGGAATGGACAAATTTAATTCAGATGACCTTTATATCTACTACTGTTGGCAAGAATTCCTTAGAAGAAATGGAGTAGCTATCATAGTCAACAAAAGAGTCCAAAATGCAGAACTTGGGTGCATTCTCAAAAATGACAGAATGATCTCTGTTTGTTTACAAGTGAAACCATTCAATATCACAATAGTCCAAGTCTATGCCCCAAACCATTAATCCAAAGAAGCTGAAGTTGAATGGCTCTGTGATGACCTACAAGATCCTTTAGAACTAACACCCAAGAAAGATGTCTTTTTCATCATAAGGGACTGGAATGCAAAAGCAGAAAGTCAAGAAATACCTGGAGTAAAAGGCAAGATTGGCCTTGGAATACAAAATGAAACAAGACAAAGGCTAACAGAGTTTTGGAAGAGAATACACTGGTCATACAAAACACCCTCTTCCAACAACACAAGAGATGACTCTACACATGGACATCACCAGGTGGTCAATACCAAAATCAGATTGGTTATATTCTTTGCAGTCAGAGATGGAGAAGCTCTATACAGTCAGCAAAAACAAGATTGGGAGCTGACTGTGGCTCAGATCATGAACTCCTTATTGCCAAATTCAGACTTAAATTGGAGAAAGTAAGGAAAACCATGATACCATTCAGGTATAACCTAAATCAAATCCCTTATGATTATACAGTGAAAGTGACAAATATATTCAAGAGATTAGATCTGACACACAGAATGCCTGAAGAACTATGGACAGAAGTTCATGACACTGTACAGGAGGTGGTGATCAAAACCATTATCCCCAAGAAAAAGAAAAGCAAAAAGGCAAAATGGCTGTCTGTGGAGGCCTTGCAAATAGCTGAGAAATGAAGAGAAGGTAAAGGCAAAGCAGAAAAGGAAAGAAATACCCATCTGAATGCAGAGTTCCAAAGACTAGCCGGGAGAGATAAGAAAGCCTTCCAAAGTGATCAATGCAAAGAAACTAATGAAAACAGTAGAATGGGAAAGACTAGAGATCTGTTCAAGAAAATTAGAGATACCAAGGGAACCTGTCATGCAAAGATGGGCACAATAAATAGGTACGGATCTAATGTCTGATAGGTATGGACCTAACAGAAGCGGAAGATTTAAGAAAAAGTGGCAAGAATACACAGAAGAACTACACAAAAAAGATCTTCATGACCCAGATAACCATGATGGTGTAATCACTCACCTAGAGCCAGACATTTAGGAGTGCAAAGTCAAGTGGGCCTTAGGAAGCATCACTATGTACAAAGCTAGTGGAGGTGATGGAATTCCAGCTGAGCTATTTCAAGTCCTAAAAGATGATGCTACTAGTGCTGCACTCAATATGCCAGCAAAATTCAGCAGGGGCCACAGGACTGGAAAAGGCATTTTCACTACAATTCCAAAGACAGGCAATGCCAAAAAATGTTCAGACTACCACACAATTGCACTCTTCTCAAATGCTATCAAAGTAGTGCTCAAAATTCTCCAAGCTAGGCTTCAACAGTACGTGAACTGTGAACTTCCAGATGTTCAAGTTGGATTTAGAAAAGGCAGAGAAACCAGAGATCAAATTGCCAACATCTGTTGCATCATAGGAAAAACAAGAGAATTCCAGAAGAACATCTACTTCTGCTTTATTGATTACTCCAAAGTCTTTAACTGTGTGGATCACAACAGACTGTGAAAATTCTGAAAGAGATGGGAATACCAGACCACCTTACCTGCCTCCTGAGAAATCTGTATGCATGTCAAGAAGCAACGGTGAGAACTGGACATGAAACAACAGACTTGTTCTAAATTAAGATAGAAGTACATCAAAGTTGTATATTGTCACCTTGCTTATTTAGCTTCTATGCAGAGTACATCATGTGAAATGCTGAAATGGATTAGCACAAGCTGGAGTCAAGATTGGTGGGAGAAATATCAATAACCTGAGATATGCAGATGACACCACACTTATGGCAGAAAGCAAAGAGGAACTGAGGAGCCTCTTGATGAATGTGAAAGAAGAGACTGAAAAAGCTAACTTAAAATTCAACATTCAAAAAACTAAGATCAAGGCATCCAATTCCATCACTACATGGCAAATAGATTGGGGAACGGTGGAAACTGAGATACTTTATTTTGGGGCTCCAAAATCACTGCAGATGGTGATTGCAGCCATGAAATTAAAAGACACTTGCTCCTTAGAAGAAAAGCTATGACCAACCTAGACAGCAGAGACATTACTTTGCCAACAAAGGTCCATCTAGTCAAAGCTATGGTTTTTCTAGTAGTCATGTATGGATGTAAGAGTTGGACTGTAAAGATAGCTGAACGTGAAGAACTGATGTTTTTAACTGTGGTGTTGGAGAAGACTCTTGAGAGTCCCTTGGACTGCAAGAAGATCCAGCCAGTCCATCTTAAAGGAAATCAGTCCTGAATATTCATTGGAAGGACTGACGCTGAAGCTGAAACTCCAATACTTTGACCACCTAATGCAAAGAGCTGACTCATTTGAAAAGACCCTGATGCTGGGAAGGATTGAAGGCAGGAGGAGAAGAGGATGACAGAGGATGAGGTGGCTGGATGGCATCACCAATTCAACAGACATGAGTTTAAGTAAGTTCTGGGAGTTGGTGATGGACAGGAAAGGCTGTCATGCTGCAGTCCATGGGGTCGCAAAGAGTTGGCAGGACTGAGCGACTGAACTGAACTGAAGGCTTAGAGAAGTCTAACAATATGACCAAGGTTAAATAAGTGTTAATTGGAAGAGTATGAAAAATAATCCGGGTTTATCTAATTCCAGAAGCTAAGTTCTGAGTTATTATGCTATATTTCTTTATATCTCATACCATTACTATTTACTTTTTTATCCCTTAATTTTTATCTTAAGTATATTACATATTCAGGAATATATCTGAGCTCTTAAAAATGCCATCTCTATTTCTCAGGAGCAAAAATAAATGATTCTAAAGAGCCTAGGGGGTGGAGTTAGGGGAAACCCAAGAGGGCAAATGAAATCAGCTTTGTAAAGAAGAGGAAGCATGAATTGGACCTTAAAAGATGGGTAGAAATAAACTAGGCAACCATTGAAAATAAGAGAATGAGCACCATCAATTTTTAGAGTGTGACTGCTCTACTTGAGTGATTTGAGTGAAAATTTGAGCTGGGCTACTTCAGAGTGTTTGTGCTAGAGAGTTCCATACTTGTGAGGTAAACTGAGCTTGGTAGAGAGCGGTTGATGTAAAAAGTCTTAAAATACCAGGGAGTTAAAACTCTTAATCCCTGATGCAACCAGTTGTTAATAGGATAATTTCCTCATTTATGTGCTTTCCTAATAATGGAAATTTGATTTGAGTCAATTGATTTGTTATTTATGACCCCAAAGCTTGATATTTCTGTTGAAATCTACAACACTGAAATGTTAGCAGGGTCAATCAAAACACCTGGCAAATCATTCTGAACCATTGTATCAGAAGCTATTGCTACAGTCACAACGCCAAAGGGACTACTCTCTTACCGTTTCTTCTATCTCATAGGGCCATCACTAGAATTCCTATTTGACTTTGGTTCTATGGCCAGATCCCCAAGTCAGTAGGTGCCCAATATGCTACTGGAGAAGAGAGGAGAAATAGCTCCAGAAAGAATGAGGAGGCTAAGTCAAAGAGGAAACATTAGACACTTGTGAATGTGTCTGGTAGTAAAAGTAAAGTCTGATGCTGTAAAGAGCAATACTGCATAGGAACCTGGAATGTCAGGTCCGTGAATCAAGGTAAGTTGGAAGTGGTGAAACAGGAGATGGCAAGGGTGAACACTGACATTCTAGGAATAAGTGCACCAAAATGGACCAGAATGGGCAAATTTAATTCAGATGACCATTATATCTACTACTGTGGGCAAGAATCCTTCAGAAATAATGGAGTAACCTTCATAGTCAACAAGTGTCTAAAATGCAATACTTGGGTGCAATCTCAAAAATGACAGAATGATCTCTGTTCATTTCCAAGGCAAATCATTCAATATCACAGTAATCCAAGTCTATGTCCCAACCACCTAATCCAGAAGAAGCTGATGTTGAGTGGTTCTGTGATGACCTACAAGACCTTCTAGAACTTACACACACACACACACATACACACACACACACACAAGAGATGTCCTTTTCATCATAGGGGACTGGAATACAAAAGTAAGAAATCAAGAGATACCTGGAGTAATAGGCAAGTTTGGTCTTAAAGTACAAAATGAAGTAGGGCAAAGGCTAATAGAATTCTGCCAAGCAAACATGCTGATCATAGCAAACACCCTCTTCCAACAACACAAGAGATGACTCTACACATGGACATCACCAGATGGTCAATACCAAAATCAGATTGGTTATATTCTTTGCAGTCAAGACAAGGAAGCTCTATACAGTCAGCAAAAACAAGATTGGGAGCTGACTGTGGCTCAGATCATGAACTCCTTATTGCCAGATTTAGACTTAAATTGAAGAATGAAGGGAAAACCATGAGACCATTCAGGTATGACCTTAATCAAATCCTTTATGATAATACAGTGGAAGTGACAAATAGATTCAAGGAATTATACCTGACAGACAGAATGCCTGAAGAACTATGGACGGATGTTCATGACATTGTACAGGAGGTTGTGATCAAAACCATCCCTAAGTAAAAGAAATGCAAAAAGGCAAAATGGTTGTCTGTGGAGGCCTTACAAATAGCTGAGCAAAGAAGAGAAGCAAAGGGCAAAGGAGAAAATGAAAGATACACCCATTTGAATGCAGAGTTCCAAAGAACAGCAAGGAGATAGGAAGCATTTCTAAGTTATCAATGTAAAGAAGCAGACGAAAACAGTGGAATGGGAAGGACTATAGATGCCTTCAAGAAAATTAGAGATACCAAGGGAACATTTCATGCAAAGATGGGCACAATAAAGAACAGAAGCAGTATGGACCTAACAGAAGCAGAAGATATTAAGAAGAGGTGTCAAGAACGCACAGAACTTTACAAAAAAAATCTTAATGACCCAGATAACCATGATGGTGTGATCACTCACCTAGAGCCAGACATCTTGAAACATGCAGTCAAGTGGGCCTTAAGAAGTGTAATTATGAACGAAGCTAGTGGAGGTGATGGAATTCCACTTGAGCTATTTCAAATCCTGAAAGATGATGTTGTTAAAGAAGATGAGAGAAAGTGTCTTTCAGGAAGAGGAAAAAGCTAATGCACAAGTGTATTTCACAAAGAAATGAAAAAGGATACTACATCATTCAACCTCAAATGGAGAATTTTTAAATTGCAGTCCACACTTCCAATCTAATAAAAGACAACAGAACACAATCGCTATGGTCTAAATGTCCCCCTAAAATTCATATGTGGAAACCTAATGTCCATTGTGATAGTATTGGGAGGTAAGGCCTTTTGGAGGTGCTTAGATCATGGAGATAGAGTCTTCATGAATGAAATTAGTGTTTTCATAAAACAGACCCCAGAGAGATCCTTCCCCTGTCTGCAGTGTGAGCATGCAATGAGGTGATACCTTCTATGATCTAGGAAGTGGGTTCTCAACAAGCATTGAATCTACTGGTATCTTGATCTTGGACTTCTCAGATTCCAGAACTTAAGAAATATGTTTGTTATTCTACCTATTTCATAGTATTTTGTATAGCAGTATGAATGGACTGTGACAATAATGGAAAAGCAATGTGAAACGGGGTTGGACTAACAGTCGACTTTCTTTTCTTATCCACATGTTCTCTTGGTAAATGTCGTCCTTTTGGATCACAGCAGCAATATTCCAAGTGAATAGTATAGTATCCTTCTTACTATTGTGTAAAAGTGTTATGTATTTTTCTTTTATCATTATAGGTAGGAGTGCCACAATAAAATAATGCTATTAATCACTTTTGAGATTCAATTTTTCATTTTTAATAATTAAATATACTCTAAATATAATCCAAAATGAAGATCATTGGAGTACCAGTGACATCACTGAGATGGTAAACAAATGGGAACTTCATCCTCTTTTGAACCAATACAGGACCAATAGGAAATCCTTCAAATCCAGTGAAATAAGTCTGGATTAACAGCACTTGATTTCTAAGGGGAGCCAACCTTCCTCTTAATAGAGTTTCAACTGCGCTATCATAGACAGAGAGCTACACATACCCACTAATCACAGGTGCTTTCTTTAGATTCATTCCTCCAGCCATCAAAAGGTAATAACAATCCTGACAACAATTCTGTCAACCCTCAAGACATAAGCCAGTTCTAAACAATAATGATAATAATGGCAGCTACCATTTATTGAGCAGCAAGGATGTTAGTCTGCAAAGTTGGCCACAATAAAACTTTGTGATCTCTCTCTTAAGAAGTGACTCTTTCTTCACCCTTTGAATCTGGGCTGGTCTTGTGACTTGCTTTAACAAACAGAATGTGGTCAAATGACATTGGACAGGTGTGACAGCCTAAGCCTAAAAGGTCTATTGCTTCTGCTCTTGCTCTCTAGCAAGGGAACCAAACTAGCCACCTGGAGGATAAGAGGCCACATGGAAAGAGAGAGGCAATCATCCTAGTTTTTCCAGCCATACAAGTTCAGGCCTCAGTTTCATGAGAATGGCTGTCCTACACCGTCCAACCAGGCCCAATCAAGCCACCAGCTGACTTCAGCTACATGAATGAACCCAGGCAAAACCCATATAAGAATTGTGGAGTCAACAAAAATCATGAGAAAGAAATCATTGTTTTAAGCTCTTAAACATCAGAATGAGGTTTTTTTTTTTTTTCAATTATTGATAAATGATAGCCTAAACATGGATTAGAAAAGCTAAGTGTTTTATTTAGTATCTAATTCATCTCAACAACCCTGTGTGACCAAAGACACCACATTACAAATAAAGAACTGGAAGCTCAGTAAATTTGAGCAGCTTGTTCAAGGTCACCCAGTAAAGCAACAAATAAAATCAAGCTCTGTCTGGCCTCAAGAACCTATTTACATCACTTTGCTATTCAGGACGATGCCCTGGAGAAGGGACTGGCAAGCCACTCCAGTTTAGTATCTAATTCATCTCAACAACCCTGTGTGACCAAAGACACCACATTACAAATAAAGAACTGGAAGCTCAGTAAATTTGAGCAGCTTGTTCAAGGTCACCCAGTAAAGCAACAAATAAAATCAAGCTCTGTCTGGCCTCAAGAACCTATTTACATCACTTTGCTATTCAGGACGATGCCCTGGAGAAGGGACTGGCAAGCCACTCCAGTATTCTTGCCTGGGAAATCCCATGGACAGAGAAGCCTGGCAGGCTACAAGTCCATGGGGTTGCAAAGAGTCAAACACGACTGAACGATGGAGCGTGCACTCACGCACCCACACACACCATTCTATAAGAACGTTTTAAAATATCATTCCATGATAATGTCTATGAAAGAGAAAAAGGAAAGTGACGAGGATTTTAAATCCAAGCCAGTATTATTTTTCTACATGGAATATAATACTTCAGTTTCTGGAATTGCAAAAACATAGTAGTGTGCATGGGAAAAGGAGATAAATGTAAAGCACAGAAAATGTGCGACTTCCTTGATGGTCCAGTGGTTAAGAATCTGCCTTCCAAACAAGGGAAGACAGGTTCGATCCCTGATCAGGAAGCAAAGGCTCCACAGGTCTCAGGCCCATGTACCACAGACAGCCTGTGTGCTGCAATGAAGACCCAGCACAGCCAAAAATAAATAAATAAATATTTCTTTAAATGCAGATAATTTATTTGTGCTTGAATATGTATATTCATATATCAATCAACATCTTATACTCAAATAATTTTCAAGCACTTTAAAAAGCATATAGTGCAATAATTTTTAAAATTTACACAATGCATAATACAAAGGCATTAGATCCTCCACAAAGTTACAAAAAGTCAATTCTACCAAATTTCTCTGATACCTTCATAAGCTTAAAAAACACTAAACATTGTGCTTCCTTAGGCACTCAAGTCACTCTGAAATTTTTGTTTCATGCCAGGCCACCACCTTCAGGATCCTTTTGCTCAGCTGAACCTGGGTCCACTCAGAGGCAAGCTAATTAATCAAAATGCCTATAGGTGAGAGGTTACATTCAATTAACTATTTATTGAGCACTTAACTAAAAATCTCATTGCTAGGTTCTATGGCAAAGAATCTTAATATTCATCTCATATGAAGCCAAGAATGTATAATGAAAATCCACCAAGTTGTTCCCTCCCTTCAGCCGCTCTGACCATGAGACAGAAGATATGACAACGTCTTGTATTAGCTGGAGTCATCCACCAAGAACGTGATATTTTAACTGGTGTACCAAAAGCATACGTGAAAAACAGTTATGAAAGGAACTATTCTGAAAGCCTCTGCATGAACAAATTGCTCATTGCTAGCCCTCATGGTTGTCCACCTGGTTTCCATCTCCCACACCATATTTGGTGTCTTTTAAAAATAAACACACTCATAATATATCCAAAATAACAGATAAAATGAACATCTGCATTAAAGATAAACAGTCTAACCCTCACTGTTATTGAAAGTCCCCATCAAAGTGTGGTGTTCAGAACTTAATGTTCAGAGCTTCCTTTTCCACTTCTGATTCAGCCTCAATGCATGTGGCTACTGATAAGCCTGCTACCATTGCCTTGGCAGCATATCCATTTGCTAAAACCCATGGTTTATATTACATTTTCTATCTGTCGAGTCTCTTACACTAATTTAGAAAATGTTTTACTTATTTGTTTATTTAATCTGTGCTGGGCACCTTGCAGGGATCTTAGTTCCCTGTCCAGAGATCAAACCCAAGCCCATGGCAGTGAAAGCATCAAGTCCTAACCACTGAATCACCAGGGAATTCGGGAAAATATGTTTTAAGCAATAGATATTAGTAGCCTACAAACAGTAACAAGAAAATATTTCACAAGAGAAGACATTGATGAAAATGTCTTCATGAAGATGAAGATACAGATATACTGTGTTTAATCTTTTAGTAACTTTCCGGATTTTTCATACTGGAATTTATTTATGGTTAAAAACAGTAAAGACGATGCTGAGGAAGACCTAACTATAGTTTTGAAAACTATAAAAGATTAGTGTTTTAAGAGTATAGTATTTAAATCAAATAAAAATGCAAGTTTAAAACTAAAGAATTTTTGAATCCTTATCATAGGTTTCTATGATAGAAACTGTAGCCTCATAATTGTTATCTGTTATTTATAGTCCACTTCAATCTTCCTGCGGTTTTACTTTTTCTCTTTTATCAGATTCTGTTGGTAATGAAAAACAGAAGAGAAGGAAGAGTTTTCAAAACTGAACCTAAATACTAAATAGTAGCAGATTGTAGAACACCCGTATACCACAAAAATATTCATAGCATTTAATTTCCACGCTTCAATTTGTTGGGTAGAAACTACATTTAATATTGTAATCTCACAGAGATAGCTCACAATTTAGGAAGTCAATACAAAGAACATGAAAGGGCCTGTACTCTATTGGAATAGAAGCTCATTTAAGACTGTCTTGGAGCACAGTGCCAGAGTCTGCATTCCTTTACCCTATAATTAATTATTGCTGTTGCAATAGGATTCTCATCTCCATAGATATTCATTCAATTAATTTATATGTTTATCTTATTTTCAAAGGAATTATTCTAATGAATCACTGATTTCTGAAAGTATTCAAAATGACCTCAGTTTAGTTGTTTTTTATTTACAGGGACTATTACATAGCTAACTAGTAGAACACCTAGAATACTAACAGTTGTTGAACACTCGTTATATACCACATAATTATATTAAGTGCTTTTATACATGATTCATTCATTCATTCAACATATCTCTATTATCTACTATGTGCACTATTCTAGGTCTTGGAAACAACTGTAAACAAAACAAAGAACCTGTTTTCAAGGAGTTTACATTCCAGTTGGAAAATAATAATCAACAGTTATAAATATAAAGCATATGTATGAACATAAGTGCTGTGAAGAAAAATGAAGCAGAGAAGGGAGATAATGAGTGACTCTGTGTGTGCACATGTGTGTGTAAGAGAGAGACAGAGAAACAGAGCATCTCACCCAGATGACAATATATTAACAAAGACCTGAAGGAGGTGAGGAATACAAAACTGGAACTCAGTGGGATGTTTGTTAAAGAGTATTGAACAATGATTCACTGGGTTTTTCTTATGAACCACTTATGTAATTCTCACAGCAGCCCTTCATGGTGGGTACTTTTATTACTTCTGTTTTATAGGTAAGAGTATTAAGGCTTAAAAATGTAAAGACACTTGCTTAAGACTACACTATAAAAGGACAAGCTAAGATTTGAACCCAGATCTGCCTCATTCACAACTCGGTGCTTTTAACCATCCTGTCAAATTACCCAACTACCCATTACCAAGATTTCTACGTTCTCAATAGGATATTATTAGGCTAGTCAACTACAACATTACACTTGGAAAAAAAAATCCATTTGAGAGGAAGAAAGTAAATGAAGCTTGGACCAATCAAATAAATAAATGAGAAACATTCTGCTCCACTCCCCTGCTGAAGGATCTATATGGAGGCAGAGCTGACTATATTAGGCACAAAAACCAAGGAATGGCCCAGCTGACCCTGTGGGACAGGTACTTAAATTATCTTTCAAAGCAGCATTTACAGAGCTGCCAGAGGAGGCTACCAAGAGGGCAGTGGGGGGTGGAGGGGAGGAGGACAGGAGTGAAATTCAGTGTTGGAAGTCTCTTTCATCACTTCCCCTTCAGTTCACCCTTCGCTTTTTCAGTTGAGTCTTAGCACCAGGTTTAGATATTTACATCTGGCTGTGTAAGTTCTTCGCAAGGTATGCGCGCCTGTGTGCTAAGGCACTTCGGTTGTGTCCAACTCTTTGCGACCCTATGAACTGTATGTAGCATGCCAGGCTCCTCTGTCCATGGGATTNGTCATGTCCAACTCTTTGTGACCCCATGAACTGTAGCTGTCTCTTATACACATCTAGATGTGTATAAGAGACAGGGGCACGGCGGGGGCGGGCGGGGGCCTGGCGGCCTCTGTGGAGCGAAGGCCCTCAGGACTCGTGCTTATTTGTTTCCAGATGAGAAAGTATTCCCCCGAAGTATTAAAACTCAGGGGCTGAAAATTCACCAGCGCTTTCATTTTGCCAGTGCCCTAAAGCGAATGTGCGTGCTCGCCTCCTACGAGAAGCTGGGCTCCACCGACCTCTGCTACATCGCGGCCGTGAAGGGGGCCCCCGAAACCCTGCACTCCATGGTGAGCCAGCCCCGGCCGGGGTCGGGAGGGGGCTCCAGGGCGGTCGGTGACCTCCCCCTGCGTTCCCTGCAGTTCGCCCAGTGCCCACCTGACTACCACCACATCCACACGGAGATTTCCCGGGAAGGAGCCCGAGTTCTGGCGCTGGGGTATAAGGAGCTGGGGCACCTCACTCACCAGCAGGTAAGGGCCCAGGCCCCCCACCCGCCGGCCCCCGTGCAGATCACCCTCTGCCCCTGTGGTGCCGCCACAAGCAGCCAATTTCATCGTCTTCCTCCCTGGCCTCTACCTTTGGAGGCCCCAGGTGGCACTCCGTCCGCGGTTTCTTCTTCTCCCCAGCATGCCCGCTCCCCTACGGGACCCCATCCCATCCCCAAATCCAGGGCTGCTCCCTGGAGAACACACCCAGGTCTCACCTCCTATGCTCACACTCGCTTTGGGGAGGCCTCGGGGTACCGTGGGTTCCCCAGCTCCGTGCCTGGCCACTGTGCGGCCTCGGGGCGTCCCCAGCCCTCGGTCACAGCCCGCATCCTGTAGACTCTCCTCCCACCCCGTCACCAGCACTGCCCCTTTGTTCCACTTCGGCCCTCAGCCACGTGGCTTTTATCTGCTTGCACCCAGTGGCTGTGAGATCCTTCCAGAAAGCGCAGCAGGTCACACCTCTGTTTCCAGAGCCTAGTCACAGACCTGTCAGAGCCACCCAGCCCTGTGCCGCCCACGCCCCTCCACCCCACCCCCTGTCTTCGTCTCTCTCACGGTACTCCGTGCTCTGGTTTCTATGCCTTTACTACCCGTCTCCTCCCGGAGAAGGCAAGCGCCATGAGGGCAGAGGTTTTCTGCTTTCTGTACGAGGTGAGGAGGGTCAGCTTGCACTCAGTGGTTATCAAAGGAGAGTCCAGACTCTCTGGTCCTAGAAGTGGACTCACAGGGACTTTGTGGCACGCTGTTGTCTGTGATAGAGGGTGGAAGGGCCGCTGGGGAGCCAGGACCGCCCAGCCACTGCTCAGCCCCTCTGCCACGAGGGCACCTCACCCTCCCCACATCTCTCACCTTCTGACCCTCAGGTCCCCCTCCTGCAAGGAGGGGGCTGTCTCTGACACGCCCATCCCCAGCATGTTGTCGTGTCAGAGCTTGGGTATTGGGGGAGGAGGAGAGAAGCAAACCTTTAGGGCCCCGGTGTGTCCATCCACAGGCCCGGGAGGTCAAGCGGGAGGCCCTGGAGTGCAACCTCAAGTTCGTCGGCTTCATCGTGGTCTCCTGCCCGCTCAAGGCCGATTCCAAGGCCGTGATCCGTGAGATCCAGAATGCCTCCCATCGGGTACAGCCACTGGCCCCCTTCCTGCCAGCCCCCGGGTGGCGGTCTTGGCTGCTCCTTACCGAGGGAGCGTGACAGTGGAAGACAGTTGGCCCTCCGTGGGGTGCCCAGGGGTGGGCATCTGGGCCTTGGAAGCAAAGCGCGTGGCTCTTGGTTGAGCTCCACCGTGACTTACACTCGTGCTGACCCATCTTGAGGATGCTCTAGGACCCGTTGCCCACCCTTGTCACCTCACTTCATCAGGCCCCAGCATCCCTGGGAGATGAGGGCTATTCCTCCATTCCACCCCCTCTTAGGGAAAAGTTGAGACTGGCTGAGAGAATGTGGAGACCGCACCCATACAGGCTGCGTCTGTCCCGGTGTCTTTGCTCTGTCAGTCCTGGTGGTTTGTGTTTTCTAGATGGGGGTTCAGGATGCAGTTCTAGGGTGTGGGAGATGAGCTGGAAGTGTCGGGGGGTACTGATATGATTAGTCCTCACCTGGCCCTCAGCAGTCGGGGCCCGTCTTCCCATCACCAGCCTCCAAGCCAAGAGGGTCCACACCAAAGGCTGGTTCTTGGTGTATGTTACAATTAAGCGCTGTGAGTGTTCTCACAAAGACACAGATAACGTATACTGTTTGCAGAAACCGCTACCAGACGTTATGGCTCCTGGAAGCCCAGTCCCCAGTAAGAGGCCAAGAGCTCCCTCTGCGGCCTTCCTTAGAAGAGGCTTAGCCCCCGTGTCTCCAGGCTGCAGTTCTGACCACTGAGCCCTGCTCTCCTGAGCGTCTGCCTTCTCCCCAGGTGGTCATGATCACAGGTGACAACCCACTCACTGCCTGCCACGTGGCTCGGGAGCTGCATTTCATCGAGAAGGCCCAGACGCTGATCCTGCAGCCTCCTACGGGGAAAGGTGAGGCCCCATGTCTCATGAGCTGGGGGGCCTCAAGTCCAAGAGCAGCTCCCACCTGGTGGGTCACCCCTGTGCCCGGCCTGACTGAGCACGCCTGGCATCCTCCAGCACCTGTGACACGGGCCTGTTGGCCACAGCCCTGCCCCGTAAGCACACTCGGGCTACCCGGCCGGGGAGCTCCACACCCCGCCCGTGTAGCAGCGTGCAGATGACCCCTGGCTCCAGGACCGGCGGTGACTTGCAGTCTTACAATGATGGGTTATACTCAGAGCAGCCCANGGCCACAGCCCTGCCCCGTAAGCACACTCGGGCTACCCGGCCGGGGAGCTCCACACCCCGCCCGTGTAGCAGCGTGCAGATGACCCCTGGCTCCAGGACCGGCGGTGACTTGCAGTCTTACAATGATGGGTTATACTCAGAGCAGCCCATGTTTTGTAGCCTCCCCTGCCTTGGGCCCGGCTGGCTGCCTGAGTGCTCCCATTGAGAGCCTAGGGACTCCTGATTCTCGTGTTTGGCGTGGCTGGACCCAGGGCGGAGGTTTTGGTTTGCTTCACCAGGTCAGCCCTTCTGCTCCATGTGGAAGGGCCTGCCATCCCCGTGCCACGTAGGAGCCTAGCCGGATCAGTTGTTGGGGGTCCCTGCTCTGTAGATAAAGAAACAGAAGGGAATCCATCTACCTGGGTCATTTGGAGACACTGTGGCTAAGGGTTTGAACTCAGGTCCAGAGCTCATGGTCTCTGGCATCTCCTGAGTAACCGAACTGGTTGTGAGTGGTGCCTCAGAATCAGACTGGTCAAGAGGCAGATCCAGTTCGAGCACCTGCAGCTGGTGGGGTGGAATCTGTCAGGTGCCCTAGGGTGGCACCCAGTGAGGGGCCTGGCTTGGGAGCAGCATGCAGCAGGGGTGTCACCAGGCAGCAGGCCAGACAGAGGAGGATGCTGGCGTGGCCCAACCAGGGGGCTTCCAGAGCCTCCTCGCCCTTCTCTCAGTCTGTGTTATATCCCAGGTCTCCGTCCCAGCCCCAGGCACTGCGCTCTTCCAAAGCCTGGGAAGTCGTAGGTGGGTGGCCCAGAGATACCAAGACTGCGAGCTTTCCAGCCGAGCTACTTGAGCAAAACAGCCAGAACAAGCCAGGTGGAGATTACTTTTCCTCCAGGCTGAGACAGCTCAGGGCCAGCCCAGTGCCACAAGGGCTGCTAGACTGCCCTCAGCCGTCCTGGCCATTCAGCATCTGAGCCTAGACCCACCAGCTAGAAAGGGGAAGTGGATAGCAAGCGGTGTGTGGCCTGAGGAAGTGACGGGGTGCCCTGGCCTAGGAGAGCGGAGTTACAGGCAAACGCTATCTGGCTTTGGGTCTGGCCTCTTCATGCAGCCTCTAGTGGCTTAGGCCCTAGGTTTTCCTATTCTTTGTATCAGAGCCTTCCTTGGATGATCTCTGGGGGGTGCTGAGAGTCTGGGCTGCAGGTTGGTGTGGACCTGAATTAGGAGGGGTAAGGAGTAAGAAGGTGCTCCAGGGAAGGAGGACAAGGACTGCTTACGTGGGGTCCAGGTGAGAGGGTCCACCTGACAGCTGAACCCCCTGCCCTGACCCTGGGCCCTGGCTCTGCAGGTGGCCCGTGTGAGTGGCGCTCCATCGACGGCAGCATCGCACAGCCCCTGACCCAGGGCTCCCCCAGGGCCCTGGCCCGGGAGCACGCACTGTGCCTCACGGGCGATGGCCTGGCCCACCTGCAGGCCGAGGACCCCCAGCTGCTGCTTCGCCTCATCCCCTATGTGCAAGTGTTTGCCCGAGTGGCCCCCAAACAGAAGGTGGGTACGGGGGTGGCAGAGGGTAGGCGGGGCATTGGGCATGGCACAGAGCCCTCACTCGGCTCATCTCTTCCCCAAACAGGAGTTTGTCATCACCAGCCTGAAGGAGCTGGGCTACGTGACCCTCATGTGCGGAGACGGCACCAATGACGTGGGTGCCCTGAAGCACGCCGATGTGGGTGAGCCTGGGGTCGGGGGAGGGGCTCTTCTGCCATCACTGGCTTACCGTCAGGGGCACGCCACTGAGCCAGTTCTGTAAGGTGGCAGTGGTGAAGAGATGGGGCAGGGACCGATGGGGTTGGGGATCTGAAGGGCTCCAAGGCCAGGAAGGGATACATGTGCCTGGGAAGAGTGTGGTGGGGTCCCAGGCAGGTTCCATGGGGCAGAACCCTCCCCCCAGGCAGTGTGAGCGCCAAAAGCCAAGGCCAGGGGAGTTTACCACCTTGATTCCATGTCAGCAGAGCACAGATAGCAAGTTGGTATTCAAAGACAATTTAACTTCGTTTCTTTCATGCGTGCGTGCTAAGTCGCTTCAGTCATGTCCGACTCAGCGACCCCATGTAGCCCACCAGGCTCCTCTGACCATGGGATTCTCCAGGCAAGAAGACTGGACTGGGTTGTCATGCCCTCCTCCAGAGGATCCTCCTGACCCAAGGATCAAACCCAGGTCTCCTGCATTGGCAGGCGGGTTCTTTACCACTAGCACTGCGTGGGAAGCCCCACCTTCTTTCAGTGCGTTTCAGATATTTACTTGGTTTATCAACTACAGTTCTCATGGCCGCATGACTCTTGGCAACAAACTTCTCTGGGAATCACTTTGGAGCTATGTAGTGTCACATACGGAGAAGGCAGTGGCACCCCACTCCAGTACTCTTGCCTGGGAAATGCTAAGGATGGAGGAGCCTGGTGGGCTACAGTCCATGGGGAGGCTAAGAGTCGGACACGACTGAGCGACTTGACTTTCCCTTTTCACTTTCATGCATTGGAGAAGGAAATGGCAGCCCACTCCAGTGTTCTTGCCTGGAGAATCCCAGGGACGGGGGAGCCTGGTGGGCTGCCGTCTGTGGGGTCACACAGAGTTGGACACGACTGAAGCGACTTAGCAGCAGTAGGGTCACATACTTTATTTGGGTATTTCTTTTTTCTTGTCGTTTTCCTATAAGTAGTTTGTAGAAAGTAGGATGGATGCTCTCTGAGGTGCTCACTCCTTGGGGTGGGTGGGCAGGTGAAATGGGGGGGTTTGGTACCGGGCGAGCCATGTCGAGCAGAGGCTCCATGCTCTGGCCCCTGACACACTCTCCCACCAGGTGTGGCCCTCCTGGCCAACGCCCCAGAGAGGGTTGTCGAACGGCGGCGACGGCCCCGGGACAGTCCCGTCCTGAGCAACAGCGGAGTCAGGGCCACCTCCAGGGCTGCCAAGCAGAGGTCAGGGCTCCCAGCCCCCGAGGAACAGCTGGCTTCGCAGCGGGTGAGTCTCCAGAGGAGGAGGGGCACCAGCGCCCCCTTGTGGTCAGGTCTCACCCACCTGCCTGCTTCGCAGGACCGCCTGAGTCAGGTGCTGCGGGACCTAGAGGATGAGAGCACGCCCATGGTGAAGCTGGGGGATGCCAGCATCGCCGCGCCCTTCACCTCCAAGCTCTCTTCCATCCAGTGCAGTGAGTCCTGCTGCCTGCTCCTCCCGCTGCCCCATCCCTTGGCCCATACTGCCTGGCCCCCACGCCCACACCTGCATTCCCCCGCAGTTTGCCACGTGATCAAGCAGGGAAGATGCACATTGGTGACCACACTGCAGATGTTCAAGATCTTGGCGCTCAATGCCCTCATCCTGGCCTACAGCCAGAGTGTCCTGTACCTGGAGGGCGTCAAGTTCAGTGACTTCCAGGCCACGCTGCAGGGGCTGCTTCTGGCTGGCTGTTTCCTCTTCATCTCCCGCTCCAAGGTGGGCCAGGAGCCGAAAAGCAGGGGCTCCTACCCCAGCCCGAGGGTACCCTCTGCTTCTCTGAGCCATGATTCCTGCCCTGGAGGTCTTGAGAGGCTTCTCAGATTGCAGGTTGGCCATCAGTTGACAGTTGGGCCACCCAGGGCACGTGGTTAAAGGTGGAGCCACAGGTCTGACTTATCTGTGCAGCAACCCTTGGGGTGGGAACTGTCAGCTCCAAGTTTCAGATGTAGATCGAGGGCAGGGTGGGTGCCCACTTGGGTTCTTCAGAGTGTAGCATCTCTGGTCCAGCATTGTCCACAGGCTGGGGTCTCAGATGGGCCACACAGGTGAGGACAAGACAGTTGGGGAAACGATGATCAAGACCACTCAGAAAGCGTGCAGTGCTGAGAACACCACCAAGTGGGGCCACACCGGCTGTGGGGAGCGGCCTCGGGGCCGGCCAGGGAGGCCTGGGTGACGCCGACGCTCAAGTCGGCGCATCAAGAGCAAGAGAAGCAGCCAGGAGCCCCACAGAGGCCGCAGGTGGTCAAGGGCTGGAGCAGGAGGCCAGAGCGCATGGGCAGGGGTCATGACCCCTGTGATAGCACGTGGCATTGAGCGAGGGTGGGGTGGCATCTGCACTGAGGAGCTGGAGGACTGAGCAGGGGACCGTGCCAACCTACAACCCCCAGAGTTCAGTGACCACTCTCTACATAAGGCCTGCAGGGAGCAGAGCAGTGGGTGACCCCAGGCTGAGCCTGGGCCCTGACCCCCTGCCCGCCTCTGCAGCCCCTGAAGACGCTGTCCCGAGAGCGGCCCCTGCCCAACATCTTCAACCTGTACACCATCCTCACTGTCACGCTGCAGTTCTGCGTACACTTCGTGAGTCTCGTCTACCTGTACAGCGAGGCCCAGGCCCGGAGCCCTGAGAAGTGAGTGCCCGCCCAGGGCCAGGGGGCAGGAGGGACACGCGCAGACGTTGGCCTGGGGTGGCCAGGCCAGCAGAGCCCTGGTTCTGGGGGTGCAGCAGGGATCACGAAGGGGCCCTGACCCCCGTGTCCGTGCAGGCAGGAGCAGTTCGTGGACCTGTACAAGGAGTTTGAGCCGAGCCTCGTCAACAGCACAGTGTACATCATGGCAATGGCCATGCAGATGGCCACCTTCGCCATTAACTACAAGGTGAGGCCCGGCCCCTGCCCGGGCACCCCTGCCCACCCTCTGGGCCCCCGAGACGCAGCTCTCCCCGCCTCTCCCCACAGGGCCCGCCCTTCATGGAGAGCCTGCCTGAGAACAGGCCCCTGGTGTGGAGCCTGGCCGTGTCCCTCCTGGCCATCGTGGGCCTGCTCCTTGGCTCCTCACCTGAGTTCAACAGCCAGTTTGGGCTCGTGGACATCCCTGTGGAGGTGAGTGGCTAGGTAGACGTGGTCTCGGGACTCGGCCTGGACCTGTCTGGGCACCTGACTCACCAGCACTCCCTGCCCCACAGTTCAAGCTGGTCATCGCCCAGGTCCTCCTCCTGGACTTCTGCTTGGCGCTCCTGGCAGACCGCGTCCTGCAGTTCTTCCTGGGGACCCCAAAGCTGAAAGTGCCTTCCTGAGACAGCAGTGCTGGCCCCTGCTGCCACTGGGCAGGAGCCCCACGAGGGCCCCAGGAGGGAGCACTGCCCCCACAGTGAGGCCGACTTGGCCTTGCCCACCAGGACTGAGCTGGGACACGCCCCCCCCCCACCTTACCCCCCCTATGGCTGGCTGAGGGCCTGGCTGGCGGAACCAGCCCTGGGCTAGCACCTTTGGTAAATAAAGCAGCATTGATGATTTTAAGAAGCCTCACCTGCATCTGTGTGCCACAGAAGGGGTTGTCAGGGTCTGAGTGGTCCCCAAGGAAGGTCCTGGCCCCTGCCTCCCGCCTTGGGCAGTATGAGGTTCTAACTTTGCTCTGCAACACATTCGGCACTTGGACAGGCCAAGCTCAGAGCCCAGAAAGCTGTCTGTACTCCCTAGTTTTGTAAGCATTTCCACGTTTCCATGGCCTCGCAGCTTCACGTTTATGACACCTCAGACACTCAGGGAAGTCTTAGCATCATGGCAATTTTCCTTTTTAAGTAGCATGCAAAATAACAGCATGCCTTCCTCATGGTGTCAGATACAAGGAAGTTGAAATCATTACAAATACTGAGTCGGGTCGCAGCCCTCAGGATTCCGCAGCACACGCGTACCAGCACTAGGTCATCCTAGCTAGGGTCTGACTTGCAGTCTGGCTCTCAATACTGACACTGTCCTTCCTTCCAGAAGGCGTTCACCCACTACAGTTCAGGAGCTGTGGACTTGGTGGTGTGAAAGCTAAGAGCCGCAGTCAGAGATTTCTTTGCTTTTCAACAGCCAAAAAAAAACTAGAAAAAGCCTTTTATTTCCAGTCGGAAATTCCAGAGTGTGGAGTGTGGGTGCCTTTGATAACTCTTGACAAGCTGCATGTGACGACCTCAGGCCACGGAACCCAAGCCCAAGCTTCTGGACAACTTGCTTTCTCTCCCTGCTGAAGCTCAGTGAGGGACTCTACCCTATTCTGCTCCTGCCTCATGGTCATCCTCAGCTACCCACCCAACAGGCTTCTCCATCAGAGGGGAGGTGGCCCACAGCCCACCGAGAGCCCTGGAAGCCAGAGCGAGGAAGGGGCTGGGACCGGCCGTGAGCATCACGTGGGCCCTGGACACTGGCCTGGGTGTCCAGAGGGGAAGAAGTGCCTGCTGTTTCTCTGCTCGTCCATGGCGTTGGAGAGAGCCAGACACCAGCAGCTGAACGCCAGAGGTGCCAGACCCCATCTGGCAGGGGGTCCCTGAGACCGTTTGAGGCACTCGAATGGGGAAGGGGAGCACTCTGGATGGGGGAGTTTGCTGGGAATGATTCTCAGCGGGCTCAGAGCAAGGGTCCTTGTACCCTCCATGCATGAGAGAGGTCCGAGGGGTGCTCTGACTGCCCTGACAATGGGCCCTCCCGGGGGTTCCCCAGTAGTGTTTTCAGCCCCAGCATGTTAGGGCAGAGGTCCCCAAGCCCTGGGCTTCAGGAACCAGGCTGCTCAGCAGGGAGTGAGCAGCAGGTGGGCAAGCGAAGCTTCATCTCTATTTACAGCCACTCCCCATCTCTCGCATTACCACCCGAGCTCCACCTCCTGTCAGATGAGTGGCAGCGTTAGAGTCTCACAGCATCATGAACTGCACATGCAAGGATTCAAACCTAGATCCCTAGGTGGCGTGCTCCTTTCAAGAACCTAATACCTGGTGTGCTGAGGTGGCAATGCCAGCACAGGAAGCAGCTGCAGATCCAGGCGGTCAGTAGTACAGAGGTTCCAGTGCACAGAAACCATACATCAGTTGCTTGCAGACTCAAATCCCTGTCATTGAGTGGCAGGTGCCAGTTAAGCTGCATCTCTTGGCAGGATTTATAGTGGCAAGTGAGTTGGTGTACTTTGATTATACAGCTACACCTGATGGCAGGCTTCAAGTCAGAATCCAACACTGTTTTAGTCCATGTGCGGCCTGCCCATTTTATTTACCACTTCACTTCCATCTGTGCCTCTCCCGAACTGCACTCTTTACAGTTTTGATAAGCCCACAAGTTGACCCTAGCCAAAATGTGTAAAAACAAATGTCACTGGAGAGCTTCTCTGTAAGGGAGCAAAGACCCAGTGGTGAGACAGCAGAAGACTCCAAGACTGCCAAAAAAAAAGCATTTGAAAGAAAATACCAAGAGTTCTAGTTTGGGAAGGTCCCCTGGAAAAGGAAATGGCAACCCACTCCAGTATTCTTACCTGGGAAATCCCATGGACAGGGGAGCCTGGGGTCGCAAAAGAGTCAGACACACCTTAGCAACTAAACCACAGCAACCAAGAGTCCTAGCATAGTGAGTTTACGAGTTCATTGTAACAGGTGGCTCACACTCTCTAAGACCACGTTGTGTAATATGGGCAACTGGCTATCCAGCAAAGCCATGAAGCCTTCGAAACTGCCACATGGAGACCAAGCGCCCTGTGTTAAAAGACAAGCTTTTGGAGTTTTTCAAAAGAAAAAAGTGAACCAAAGAACAGAAGCAATTATTGAAGGCCACCACTTCATTAAATATGTCTTAAACAGAAAACATCCTTAGTGGCTAACCCTTAGCTAAAGCTAAGCCCTTTACTGTTGGTGAAGATCCTTCCTGCTGTGGAGGACATTTGTCATGAACTTTTAGGAGAGGCTGCAGTTCAAAAGGTGGCGTGTGTTCCTTTTTTGGCTAGTGCCGTAACTAGAGGATACCATAACTAGGCTTCCCTGGTGGCTTAGACAGTAAAGAATCCACCTGCAATGCAGGAGACCCAGGTTCCATCCCTGGGTCAAGGAGGTCCCCTGCAGAAGGAAATGAATGGCAACCCACTCCAGGATTCTTGCCTGGAGAATTCCATGGACAGAGGAGCCTGGCGGGCTACAGTCCCCGGGGTCATAAAGAGTCAGACACGACTGAGCGACTGGCACGTTGACTTTCCACTTTCATAACTAACTGATGAAATAGTATTGAGGCACAGTTGTTAGGATTACCAAGTCGACACGGCACGCAATCCAGGTTGACTGATTCACCAGTGTGGCAACAAGGCACTGGTGTTTGTTCTGTGTTNATAAAGAGTCAGACACGACTGAGCGACTGGCACGTTGACTTTCCACTTTCATAACTAACTGATGAAATAGTATTGAGGCACAGTTGTTAGGATTACCAAGTCGACACGGCACGCAATCCAGGTTGACTGATTCACCAGTGTGGCAACAAGGCACTGGTGTTTGTTCTGTGTTTTTCATGAGAATGTGTTACGTGCTCTTGTGTTGCCAACCAGCACTACAAGTCTGAGTGCTTATGTGTCGGCTCACCGTGTCGGTATATGCATGACTGAAGGGCTGCCGTGAATAAGGGCTTTCTGCTTTCACTTCTTGGGTCAAAGAGGTCACTCTGAGTGCGAGTCCACAAGCTGTGTCATCCATAAAGAAATGCTGCCAGCCGAAAAGTGTCACCTGAACTTAACATTTTGTATGATGTGATTAAAATTATCAACCACATTAACGCACATGCCCTTAACTCACATCTGTTCGAGCAGCTTTGTGAAGAGACAGGCACAGAGCACAAGCATCTCTTCTACACGGAAGTGAGATGCTTTCTAACGGCAGATCACCGAGACTTGCCCGGTTGTACAGTGGATAGGAATCCACCTTCTAATGCAGGGGACATGGGTGCGATCCCTAGTCCAGGAAGATTCCACATGCCAAGGAGCGACTTGGCCCAAGTACCACAGTTACTGAGCCCTCAGCTGCAACTGCTGTAGCCCACGCGCCTGGAGCCTGCACTCTGCAATGAGAACCCCGCACACGGCAGGGAAGGGTAGTCCCTGCTCGCCGCCACAAGAGGAAGCCCACACAAAGCGACAGAGACCCAACACAGCCAAAAGTAATAAATAAAAATAAGTTACACATAAAAGTAGATCCCTAGCCAGAGTTTTTGAGTTATGGGAGCTACTCTAGAGATTTCTTTTAGAAAAACAGTCACCACTGGCAGCATATTCCGTTGACAGAATGGGTTGCAAATTTTGCTTATTTGTGTGACATCTTCAACCTGCTCAGCAAACTCAATCTGTCACTTCAGGGGCAAACAACTAAGTTCAAGTCAGCAGATAAAGTGGCTGCATTCAAACCCCCACCAGAATTACGGGGGCACTGAGTGAACACTGGGGATTTTTGACATGTTTCAAACGTTAGCAGAGATTTTGATAGGGACTGAGCCAGGGCCTGCTTTCTCCCAGCTGATGAATGATCACCTACCACAGCTTTCAAGAGTGAGCACTACTTCCCAACCACAGAAGACCCCCAAGTTGGGAAGGAATGGATCCTCAACCCATTTGTGAAAAAGTCAGGTGAACTGACTTTGTCCATGCTAGAAAAGGATCAACTGCTTGGGATCAAAAGTGACGTTGGCCTTAAAAGTATGTTTGAGATCATTTCAAATTTCTGTACGTTCTGGATGGACTATCCTGGTGGCTCAGATGGTAAAGAATCTGATCCCTGGATCAGGAAGATCCCCTGGAGAAAGGAATGGCAACCCACTCCAGTATTCTTGTCTGGAAATTCCATGCACTGAGGAGCCTGGTGGGCTACAGTCCATGAGGTCGCAAAGAGTCAGACACAACGGAGCAGCTAACACTTGCAGGCTTGGTGGAGCTAGTAGTAAAGAACCTGCCTCCAGTGCAGGAGACATAAGAGGTACCAGTTCGATCCCTGGGTCAGGAAGATCCTCTGGAGGAGGGCTTGGTAACCCACTCCAGTCTTCTTGCCTGGAGGATCCCATGGACAATATGGTCCATAGTCCATAAGGTCCGACACAACTGAAACGATTTAGCACGCACTCATGTTCTGGATTAAAGTCAAAGCAGAATATCCTGCGATTGCCACAAAAGCACTGGAAAACCTGCTTCCATTTCCACTTCCGTTCCATCTCATCTTTGTGAAGCAGAGTCTTCTGCAGCGGCAGCAACCAGAATGAGATCCCAGAGTACACGGGACACAAGCAGCACACTTCAGGTGTCATTGCCTCCCGTCCACCCCAGACGCGACCTTCCAGTTGCAGGAAGACAAGCTCGGGGCTCTCACTGATTTGCATTATGGTGAGTTGTATGAATATTTCATTATGTGTCACAATGTAATAATGAAATAAAGTGCACAATAAATGTAATGCTCTCCAATCATCCGGAAACCATACCCCTGCTCCGACCGCCCCTATTCGTGGGAAAATTGTCTTCCAGAAAACCCGTCCCTGGTGACAAAAAGATTGAGGACTGCTGTGTTCAGTCAGTTTCAGTCGCTCAAGTTGTGTCCAACTCTTTGTGACCCCATGGACAGCACCTTCCCTGTCCATCACCAACTCCGGGACCTTGGTCAAACTCCTGTCCATCGAGTTGGTGATCCCATCCAGCTATCTCATCTTCCGGCGTCCCCTTCACCTCCCGCCTCTTTCCAATGAATCAGTTCTTCGCATCAGGTGGCCAAAGTATTGGGGTTTCAGCTTCAGCATCAGTCCTTCCAGTGAATATTCAGGACTGATTTCCTTTAGGATGGACTGGTTTGATCTTCTTGCAGTCCAAGGGACTCTCAAGAGTCTTCAACACCACAGTTTAAAAACATCAATTCTTCGCCTTTCAGCTTTCGGGGACTTCAGATTCAACCGGAATGGGGCAGAACATCAGACCACCACCAGGGGGCTCCCACTGAGTTCCAAGAGACTTCAGGGCAGGGGTGTCACTGGGTCGTTGAACGGGAAAAGTTTGGGACAGGCTCCTCTGGCCAGGCAGACTGTGTGGGCTCACTGTAAGGGGAGTATGCTGGGGTTAGGGGGCCCCACAAAGATCTGGGAAGAGGAAACCCTGGCCGGGATGGAGTCGTTTCGGCCGGTCACTCAGGAAGCCCCGAGTGCACCCCCGGCCGCCCCGGCAGGGGGCGTGGTCCGCGCGTCCTGGCCTGGAGGGTGTGGCCTAGCAGCAGAGGCGTGGTTGGGGGCGGGGCCTTCGCGAGGCGGGGCCGCGGGGAACCCCGGCAGCGGCGGCCGAGGTAGGAAACCGGGGCTTGGCCCCGGCGGCGCCGGCGCGCGATTCCATCCCAGTTCCCGTCCTAGCCGAGCGACCCTAGGGCCGGAGCATGGACTCAACAGAGCCGGGTAGGCGGTCCGGGACTCGTGATCCTCGAGGGGCCTCTCCCGACCGTATCCTACTTCCTAAATCAGTGAGGGTCTCCTCCTGTCCCTCTGTCCGGAGAGCTGGGAGAGGAGCTCCCGAATGGGGAGGACGCGGGAATTCTCCACTGTGGGGACTCCCAAGCTGAGAGGGGGCCCGGGACACCAGCCCCGACCCCTTCCCCCGTAGGAGTTCACCCCGGATGTCTGGGGGAGGGGGCCCAGGAAGGGGAAGTGGCCGCTTCTGCTTCTGATATTTGTGATGGGGGCAGGGTGTCACGACTGCTGATGGAGAGGGCAACGCGGCAGGATCCCCACCCAGCTACTCCATTGCCCAGGGAGGGGAACATGCTGATCTGCGCCCCCTAGAAGGGGTGCCTGCAGCAGAAACGTGGCGAGGTCCGACTTTGTTTCCGCCAGTCTTTGTGTCTCTGATTTGCATACTGAGTGTCATTTGGTCTTTATGCCTCTCTGGGTTTCAGTCTGCTCGTGTGTGTTTCTGCCGCGGGCCCTGTGCCGGTCTGTCCCCGTGTATTTCCATCTGTCTGGCCTGAGGTCCATGTGGCTCCATTGTCAAGCTGTCTCTGTCCCTGGAGACAGTGTGGCCGTATCTAGGACATCTGTTTTGTCACTTGGCTTCTAGGCCCATGCATGTGTGGGTGTTTCTGCTTCTCCAAGCAATGGTCTCTGTCCTGGGTTGTGCCTGAGTCCATCTGCCTGTCCTGAGTCGGGCTCCACCCAAGCCCACACTCCATCATCCCGCCATCCCAGCTCAAACACCCACACCATCCTGCACTCCCCAAGGGACCAGAACTCTCTCTCTCTCTCTCTTTCCTTTCTCTTTCCCTCCACCCTCCCACCCCACCTCCCCACTCCCAACCCCCGCTTGCCATCCTCTCCCTTCAAACACCTGCCAAGGTGCAGTGGGTGAAGAGAGGCTTCTGTTGGCCCATGTGTGATACTCCCCTCTCCAAGGGTTACTCCCGGCTCCTGAGAGCAGGAAGAGGTACAGTGACATCTTCCGAAGCCTGGACAACCTCGAGATTTCACTGGGGAACGTGTGAGTCTGAGCCTGAGTCACCCCAAATTCTGCCAGAATCCTTAAATCCCTAACCATTTAGGGGCCCAAAGCCCCTTTAGGAACCTGCAGCTTCTGGGTGCACTTACCTAATAACCCAAGAAGCCTAAGAGAGGCCCCTCAACACGTCTGAATATCCCCAAATTCAACCCCCTAAATCCACCAGCAACCCCCAGAGTGATCCTAGGGCCCCCACGTATCCTTCTTGTGACGCTTGTGACTCCTTAAAACATTGGAGAGCTTTATAATCCTACTCTAAACCCCAAAGTTACCCAGGATCCTTCAAATTCTATCTCAAATTTCATTTAAAAAAAAGCTCACTTCACTCCCTAAAGTCCCATCCCTCAAGACCATCCCTCAAGACCCAGATATGACAGATGTCACAGAGGTGATATCTAGGACCATCCCCAAACTTCCCTGGGGTCCCCAGCACCCTAGGTGGGACAGACTCGGTGGAGGGTGGCATCCTGACTCCCTGACCTCCCAGGACTCTTGAGATGCTGGCTGGAGACCCTGTGATTTCAGGAGACCCGGAACCTGACAAGAACCCCACAGCCACTTTGGTGAGAGATGGAACCCAGGGGACAGGGAGGAGGGGCCTCAGAGGAGAGGCTGAGGAAGGTGGGGCGCTTGCACTGCTTGTTCCTGAATGCTGTCTCCCCGCACCCCTCAGACCAGCGAAACCAGCCGTTGGAGTGGCCCCTCCCCAGAGGATCCTGCACCCCTTACAGGTAGGGGGCTCTGGGGCCAGAAGCATGGGGGCAGAAAGGAGTCCTTCATCACCAACTGCCTGTTCCATGCACCAGGGGCATGGCAGTGCACACAACAGGCGTGAGCCCCTGTCCTCAGGGAGCCCCAGTCTCAGTGGAGATTCAGCGTAAGATAGCAACCTAGATAAGTAAAAGCGAGGAGTGTTTGGAGAAGCCATGGCATGTAGAACAGGGTTCACTGGTCTGGTCTGAGGGCTCAGGGAAGTTTCAGAGGTCCACCCATCTGCCCCAGGGGAGGAACTGGACTTGCGGCTCATCCGAACCAAGGGGGGCGTGGATGCAGCCCTGGAGTATGCCAAGACCTGGAGCCGCTACGCCAAGGAGCTGCTGGCCTGGACTGAAAAGAGAGCCAGCTATGGTGAGGGCTCCTTGGGCCCAGTCCCAGGCCCTGCACTGGACCCTGGTGTACTCGCACCCTGCCTGACTCAGACCCCTGCTGTCTACCCCCAGAGCTGGAGTTTGCCAAAAACATTATGAAGATTGCCGAGGGTGGCAAGGTGTCAATCCAGCAGCAGGTAGCCCTGAGCAGACACTGGCCCCCAGAGCCCAACCCCTCCAGAATCCCAGCTGGGCCCCCCCTAGATCCTCAGCATCCTCTAACACCAGCTGCCTCTCCCCTCCCGCAGAGCCAAATGTCACTGCAATATATCTACCTCCTGTTTCTGGAGCACGACCTCAGCCTAGCAAACCTGGCCATGGAGACACTGGCCCAGCAGAAAAGAGACTATTACCAGGTGAGGGGGGCCCTCGTGCATCATTTCTCCGCAAGCATCCGGGGAGGCATCATTACCATCAGCACCATTTGCTGAGGAGGAAGCCGAGACCAGGGATGCTGCGGAACTTGCCCAAGGTTACCCAGCAGAGATTCAAACCAGGCTTCCTGTGTGATTGCAAAACTGTGCTTTTGTTTGTCTGAGGGCCATGGGGCGAGATGCCGAGTGTACTCGGAAAGAGAGCCTTGGCATCCCCAGCTCCAGACCCAAAGGATGGAGGTGACCACAGAGATTCTTTGCGGAGAGGCCACCGGGGTAGGGGAGGGCAGGTCTGGGAGAGAAGATCCAGGAGAGAGTGCAGACCCAGAAAAGGGTCCAGAGGGTGGAAGACATGTAGCCACAGTGAATGGGATGACCAAGCAACCCAGGCAGCATTCCTCATTCCCCACCTTCCCAGCCCTTGGCTGCCAAACGGACTGAGATTGAGAAGTGGCGGAAGGAGTTCAAGGATCAGTGGATGAAAGAGCAGAAGCGGATGGTGAGGCCTAGGGTTGCGGGCTGGGAAAGCGGGCTGAGGGAGGAGATGAAGAAGCCGGAAGATCCATCCCTCTTCCGTCCCTAGAACGAGGCGGTGCAGGCGCTGCGGCGGGCCCAGCTCCAGTACATGCAGCGCAGCGAGGAGCTGCGGGTTCGCTCCCAGGTGTCGCCTGAAGACCTGGCTCTCCAGGCCTCACCAGGCCCCACCAAACATCAGGAGCGGCGGCGGCGCTCTCGAGAAGAGGCCCAGGCCAAGGTGGGGACCCCGCCCCATGTCCCACTGCGCTTCGGCGCCCCCAGCCCCACGGATCTCTCCCATACACGCTCCCTGCCTCGGTTTCTCCAGGCGCAGGAGGCCGAAGCGCTGTACCAGGCCTGCGTCAGAGAGGCCAACGCGCGGCAACAGGAACTGGAGGCCGCCAAGCAGCGGATCGTGTCACACGTGCGCAAACTGGTGCTGCAGGGGGACGAAGTGCTGAGGCGGGTGAGACCCTAACCTGACAGCTGCCCGCCACGCTCAATAGCACCACTGGGCCTCACCTGCCCCTAGACCGCCTCCGGTGCACCAGGACTCGCTCCCTCTCCGGGGACAGCCAGTTTCCGCCCCCAGACTTCTTTCTGGTCCCCACTCAAGGGGTCCTCCTCCGAGGTTGACCCACCCGGGTTCTGATCACACTTCTATGCCGGCGGCAGGCTCAGTCCCTCAGCCACCTCCCACTGCCCTGCCAGGCCTCCTAGCCTGGACCAGCCTGGACAGAGCTAGTGTCTCTCAGGGTCAGGCCACGCCCCAAGCTCCCAGGCTCCGCCCCTCTCACGCGGGCTCCGCCCCTCTCACGCGGGCTCCGCCCTACAGGTGACCCTGGGATTGTTCCGGCTTCGAGAGGCTCAGGCAGAGCGTGCTCCCCGCGCCTTCGCCGCCCTGGCCGAGTGCTGCTTTCCCTTCGAGCCTGGCCAGCGGTACCAAGAGTTCGTGAGGGCCATACAGCCCCACTCCCCACCGCCCCCGCCACCCGCCTATTCTTTCCAGGAGTTCGCGCACAGGTGGGTCCCCAGGAGCAGGGTCAGATAGGAGGCCAGGGAGACGCGGCGCCAGGCATTTGGCTGGGGTTGCAACCCTAGTCCTGGGAGGGTTGGGAATTTGGGGTTACTGCACTGGCGGGCATGATGCCCATGGCCATAGGGCTTACAGACCCAAGTCCTCGAAGTTGGGTCCTAAAAGGGATGCCAGGGGTGATGTCAGTCCCAGGCCAGCTTCCTGATTATCAGAGCCCTCAAACCTCTCCTCTCAGTTCCCCTCTGGACACAAGAAAGAAGCTCTCTGGAGCACCCCCTCCACAGCTGGATGAGAGCGCAGCTGAGCCAGGCCCTTGGGAGGACACAGGCACAGGCTGCCAGGGTGAGTACCATGAAAGGCGGGCAGGAGTGGCCCGGGGAGAGGGCCACACCTGACCGACCTGCCCCTCCCTAGGAGCTGCGGGCCCCACTGCGGGCAGCGATGTGGACAGTGTGGGCGGCGGCAGCGAGCCTCGCTCCCAGGACTCTCCCACCTCCAGTCCAGGTGGGACCATCCTCGGCCCCTGGCCAGGCTCCTCAATCTCGAATCCTCTTTCTTTGACCTCTGACCTACCCTGCATCCCTGACCTATTTTCTCAACCTCTGACCCATTCTCTTGATCCAACTTGGAACCACCGCTACCCTCAGGTTACTGATCTATATTCTTCAGCCCCTAACCCCTGACCTGTCTGGCCCCCCTGACCTCTGACCCTTTCCCCAAGGGCATCCGTGGGTGCTTTGGGAAGGCTGAAGACCAGGAAGGTCTCCTTAGCCTTGGAGCCTCCCCCATGACCTCTGTGACCCTCACCCTCTGTAACCTTCTGACTCCAGGCTCCGGCACAAGGCGGCTGGTAAAAGTGTCATCCATAGGCACCGAGTCTTCAGATGACTTTGAGGAGCGAGACCCTGGTGAGGCTGAAAGCAGGTGGAGGTGGGCTGGGGATGGAGTAGGCACTTCTGACCCTGTCCCCCTCCCTGCAGACCTGGGAGATGGGCTGGAGAACGGGCCGGGGACCCCCTTCAAGAAGTGGATACTCTCCAGCGCGGCCCAGACCCACCGGTTGCGGCGGCTGCGGGGCCCAGCCAAGTGCCGAGAGTGTGAGGCTTTCATGGTCAGCGGGACAGAGTGCGAGGAGGTACGGCCTGGGCTGACCCCGGTGACCTCTCTGACCACAGGCATCTCCCCGACCTGAGATTCCTAAGACCTTCCCATGAGAGGCCTGCCCTGATCTGATGCTCCCCTGTGAACCCCCTGAGTCTCTCTATGACCTTCTCTCCCCATTGACCCTCATGACCTTCCCTCAGTGCTTTCTGGCCTGCCACAAGCGCTGCCTCGAGAACCTACTGATCCTCTGTGGACATAAGCGGCTACCAGCCCGGACTCCCCTCTTTGGGGTCAGCTTCCTGCAGCTGCCCAGGGACTTCCCGGAGGAGGTGCCTTTTGTGATCACCAGGTGCACAGCCGAGATAGAACAGCGCGCGCTTCATGTGCAGGTGCTTCCTTGACCTTTGACCACCCCCAGCAGTGACCCAGCCCTCTCGAGGGCCAGACTGCAAGCCAGGTGTCCACTTCCCACCCCTGCCCTGCAGGGCATTTATCGGGTCAGCGGGTCCAGGGTCCGCGTGGAACGGCTGTGCCAGGCTTTTGAGAATGGCCGAGCATTGGTTGACCTGTCAGGGAACTCACCTCATGATGTCTCGAGTGTTCTCAAGCGATTCCTCCAGGAGGTGGGTGCTCAGTGGCTTGGAACTCATGGGGCAGATGGGCTCAGGCTGAGGACCCTCTGCAGCCCACCCACACCCATATCCCCCCTGCCATTCCACCCCCAGCTCACTGACCCCGTGGTCCCCTTCCACCTCTACGATGCCTTCATCTCTCTGGCTAAGACCCTGCATGCAGACCCTGTGCACGACCCTGGGACCCCAAGCCCCAGCCCTGAGGTTATCCGCTCGCTGAAGACCCTCTTGGTGCAGCTGCCCGACTCTAACTACAGCACCCTGCGGCACCTGGTGGCCCATCTGTTCAGGTGTGCACTGTCCTTGATCTTAACACATGACTTCTGACCTGGGGCTCAGACTGTTGTGCCCCCCTTAGACGTGGGACCACTGACCCCTGACACTGATTTCTGACTTTCATATGTGTTTTCTGAGCTCTGAAGCTTAATACATAACTCCTGACTTTGGATGCTGACCCTTGACCCCCATCTCCAGGCTTGTGGCTGCTGGTCGCAAACAATGACCAGAACCTCTTACCCATGACTTGAGCAAGTCTCCACTAGCCTGGTTTGCAGGTCCTACCCGGTGACCAATAATCAGACACTCTGTGCCCTGATCCTTCTGCTCATGCTGTCCCCAGGGTGGCTGCACAGTTTGAGGACAACAAGATGTCTGCCAACAACCTGGGCATTGTATTTGGGCCGACGCTGTTGCGGCTGCCCGATGGTCCAGGGCCAGCCAGTGCCGGACCTGTCACCTGCCTGCTGGATTCCGCACACCAGGCTCAGCTCATCGAGTTCCTCATTGTGCACTATGAGCAGATCTTCGGGCCTGACGAGCTCCTCCTGCCCACTGAGCCCCTGCCCCGAGAACCCAGCCCACCCCCTGTGACCCTCCCAGCTAGCCTCCAGCCACCACACTTACAACTTGTCCTGGACCCCCTGCCCTTATCCCTAGCCTCAGACCGGGACCCAGACGCCATGCTCCTTAGTGCCCTGGAGAAGCATCCCGAGGCCACGCTCCCAGAGGTAGGAACCTGCTGGACCTGCGGACATGGGGAGAACCTGCTCTCCATGTTATCCTCCCACTCTCTCTCCTGTCTGCCTTCCTTCCTTCCTTCCCTTTTAAACTTGTCTCTTTCATTCCCTTCTTCCTTTATTATTGACCCTGAGCTCATCCTGAAAAGAAAAGTAAGGAATGGAGTGGTGGGAAATAATGGAATAACAACAGGGTACAGCCTTGCAGAGATCCTAACATGAATACTATTGATTCCTTCAACAGAATAGTTATTGAACACATACTGTGTGCCAAGCATTGTTCTAGGCATTACATATATATCAGCAAAATATTCAGACTCCACCCTCTTGGTTGCCTACTTTCTAGTGAGGAAAAAACCAACAATAAACAAGATATATGATACAAAGTCATACAAAGGTATATAGGATGTTACAAGGTGATGAGTACTATAAAGGAAAGAAAGGGTTGGGTAAAGTAAGAAAAAGGGCTGGGTAAAGTAAGACACATCAATGGCACCAAGGTGAGAGGTGGTGGATTCTTTGTAACTGTAAATAGGATGCTGTCGGTGGGTCCCATGAAGAAGATGCATTCACTCAGAGACTAGAAGGATGTGAGGGGGAAGTAAGCCAGGTGGAGATCAGGGAAAGGGTGTTCCAGGCAAAAGGACAGCCGGTACAAAAGCCCTGAGGTGGGACCATGCCTGGTGTGTTGAGGGCACAGCCCTATGCTGTAATGAATGAGAGGAAGGTGGTAGGAAGTGAGGCCAAAGAGGGGTGTGCAAGCCTCCACTGACTGCATACCTACAGTGCAGGTGAGCTTGCATACCAAGTGCCCTTAGAGGCTGTTAGTGAAAACCATATGTAGATGGGACTCTTAGGGGAAGCTTCCTGTCCCTCCAGTCCTGATATACTCACCATTCCTGAGAGCTTGGATCTCCCCTGTAGCACCCCAGAGCTGGGAAAGGGGCTGTCAGTGAGGTGTGGGACTCAGAACTTCAGAATGTGCTCAGGACACAGAGAGAGCATTCCAACTGCTATTAGCATTTAGCTAAAGGATAAACTAAAAGGTACACAGATAAACTAAAAAAGCAGGCCTAAAATTGCAGAAAGTATAGCAGGATGGAGATCAGTAGTTCACCCCTTCCTAACAGAGAGATGGCTGTCACTTTCCAGGCTGGTCCTCTGCTGCCTGCAACACGGGAGACCTGGGTTCGATCCCATGGTCGGGAAGATCCCCTTGAGAAGGGAATGGCAACCCACTCCGGTATTCTTGCCTGGAGAATCCTGTGGCCAGAGGAGCCCAGTGGGCTACAATTCAGACATGACTGAGTGACTACCAACCAACAACCTCTGCTGAACAAAGGCATTTCCACTTTACAGAGCCCACAGTTGGGATTAATGACAGGAGGGCAAGCACTACATTCTTGAGGGCATCATCTCTCCCCAGATAACAAAACTGCAAAGAGGAGCTTTGTTCAAGTGTCTCCAAGAACTAGGATTTTATTGCTGGTTCAAGAGTCTCCAAGAACTGGGATTTTATCCCTGGAGGTCTCATTCCTGGCTTTCTTACAGATTTCAACTCTGCAGAGTGAGCAGGAAGAAGAAATAACCGAAGACATCAAAAATGAGGGAGGGGAAGGTGAGTGTGTTGGATGTTAGCCCAGGGTTCTGGGGTTGCTCCTGCCCTGGGGTTGCTGGACTTGGTGATGACAATGGAGGGTGGTATCCAGAGGACTTTGGGGTGCTTAGCATTGACCACCCTATCCCACAGTGCCCAGCCAAGGGCCTGAGGACTCACCCCTGGGGACACAGCCCCGTGGCCACTTCAGCCGCCAGCCAGTGAAGTATCCCCGGGGAGGTGTGAGGCCTGTCACCCACCAGCTGTCCAGCTTGGCCCTGGTGGCTTCCAAATTGTCCGAGGAGACCCCCGTCACATCAGTGCCCCAAGGGAGCTTGCAGAGGCGAGGACCCAGCCCTGCCACTACCACCCGTGAGGACAGCCCTCTGCGCCGCACCCCTCTGCCCAAGCATTTTGAGATCACCCAGGAGACAGCCAGGCTACTCTCCAAGCTGCACAGCGAGTCTGTGCCCACGGCCCCCTGCTGCCCAGACCCCCAAACTGAGGAGGCTGAGGACCACTTATGACTATTCCAGCACTCTGATCAAGAAGGCCAGGACTGAGAAGATGGGCCCAACTTCCCAGGAGTTAAATGTTGGGGTGTCTGGAGAGTTCCTCAGAGGAAAGACTACATGGCCTAGCAGATACCAGGCGGTATCCAGATACCCTCTACAAGACACAGGTCAATGTCAAGCATCAGGGCCACTCAGGTTCAGAGGTTACTCAGGGTCAATATAGGTCATGGGATCCTTGAGACAGGGGTGCTTTTTGCTACTTGGTTGTGGCCTCTCCTCCATCTCTGTCTGCCTCCTTGGCTGATCCCAAGTGACCAGATCTTGGAGGGTGTGGCAACCCAGACTCAGCCTCCTGGTGGTGCCTGCGGTCTGGTGGCCTCTGAATAAACTGTGTCTTTTATATCCTTGAGTGTCTTTCTTTGCTGGGGGAGGGTGACACAGGAGAGGTCGGTGAGGCCGCAGTCTTCCGCTTCAGTTTCACCGACTACGGAAGCCAAAGCCCTTATTTTCATCTCAGAACACCCCTGAGCACGTACAGGCGGTAGAGGCTGGGCCTGGACACCTGGCTGAGTCACACGGGCCAGCCCTCCCAGAGCTCCGCGTGCGATCCGGTCCTGCGAAATCAAACACTTGAAAGTGCAGATAACCGAGACAATAGGGCTGTGTGNACCACACAGCCGAGGGAAGCAGGGTGACAAGGATGGATTATGGGTGCCCCATCTGCCTGAGGATGACTGTTTAGGGGCACAGACCAGAGTGCTGAGTGTGAGCTGGGAAAGGTCTGTGACCCCTTGCAGCCTCCAAGGGTCTTGCCTGTCCCCATGAGAACTGAGGCGGTCTACAAGGAGGGCATGATTTAAGGAGTAAACTTTTCTTCTCTGAGATCTCCAAAGCCTCTTCTGTTGTTAGCTTGGTCTGTCTGTCCCTGTGTCCCAGAATTGTCCACCTTGGCTCAGACTGAGCTGGGATCCTTCCACATGGCATCTCCTCGGCCCTGTTCTCGTTCCCCCTTGGTCTCTTTCTTTTGTGCTCTGCCTCCTCCACCTGTTCCCCTGCCTCCATCTTGCCACCTGCCTCTCTGTCTCCATCCTCTGGAGCCCAGAGGGGTTCCTGGCCTGTGTAAGCCCTGTCTCTTATACACATCTCCCCGGGCCGCTCCGGCCGGGCGCTGCCAGACGCTCTTCTGCTCCCGCCTTGGTCGCCCGGCCATGAGTTTCGGGCGCGGGGCCGCCCAGTCTGCGGCGTGACGGGCGGCTCAGGTGAGGCCGGCATCGACTGGGGGGTGGGTGCGCGCGGGCTCCGGGGAGGGCGCGGCACGTGCCCGCGGGGCCCAGGCGCCTCACCCTCCTCTCCTTCCCCCTTCTCCTCCCCCAGCCTGGGTCCCACCCCCACCCCCCAGGCCAGGCCTGCCACCGCCTTCCTGACAGCCCCTTTTGTCCCAGAGGCCACCGGCGTCTTCACTCCCACCCGGAGCGGCCCGACGCACCGCCTGCTTCGGGAGCACTCGCGCGCAAAGCAAAGCCCGCCGCCCAACTCATGGAGCTGCCTCACTGTCCAATCTGATCGCCCGGGTCACCACACCCCAGCACCGACCTGCCAGGTCCTAGCAATGGCCCCACCCTGCGAACACGCCCGCTGGTTTCTGCTCCCTGCACTGACCCCGACACCAAACTGAAACTCCCTTGTCTGCTTTCACGGCTCACACCCCTTTGTCCTGCCCTAATCTACGCCCCCCAACACCACCCAACACAAGTTGGTTACAGATTGGCCCCGGCTGGGCAAATGAGTTTTGTTTTGCTTTTTTCAGTTTAAAACAAAACCGCCCAGTCATTTGATTCAGGGGATATCTTTACAAGAGGCTTATTCGTAATTAAGCAACAGCTGCCCACCCCTCAACTCATGGAGCATTCTTTTCCAGGTCAGCCCTGTCCCCACCAGTGCCGCTTTGCCATGAGGCATCTTCCCTGGCGGTCAGACGTCTGGTAAAGAATCCGCCTGCAATGCGGGAGACCTAGGTTCCATCCCTGGGTTGGGAAGATCGCCTGCAGGAGGGAAAGCCTACCCACTCCAGTATTCTGGCCTGGAGAGTCCCGTGGACTATACAGTCCATGGGGCATGGGGTCTCAAAGAACTGGACAGGACTGAGCAACTTTCACTTTCACTTTCATCTGAGTTTGAGATGCTTGCCCTTCCCATCTTAACCCTCCCTCTGGCTGCTGCTCCCCTCTGTGTCCTTCCACCAAGGACTGCCTGTACTGACTTCCCCCTCTCTGCCCCCAGATGGTCACCATGGGCCAGTGCTACTACAATGAGACCATCGGCTTCTTCTACAACAACAGTGGCAAGGAGCTCAGCTCCCACTGGCGGCCCAAAGATCTGGTCGTGGTGGCGCTGGGCCTGACTGTCAGCGTGCTGGTGCTTCTGACCAACCTGCTGGTCATCGCAGCCATCGCCTCCAATCGCCGCTTCCACCAGCCCATTTACTACCTGCTCGGCAACCTGGCCGCAGCTGACCTCTTTGCCGGTGTGGCCTACCTCTTCCTCATGTTCCACACAGGCCCGCGCACAGCCCGGCTGTCAGTCCGGGGCTGGTTCGTGCGGCAGGGCCTGCTGGACACGAGCCTGACGGCCTCCGTGGCCACACTTCTGGCCATTGCCGTGGAGCGGCACCGCAGCGTGATGGCCGTGCAGCTGCACAGCCGCCTGCCCCGAGGCCGGGTCGCCATGCTGATTGTGGGCGTGTGGGTGGCCGCGCTGGGGCTGGGGCTGCTGCCCGCCCACTCCTGGCACTGCCTCTGTGCCCTGGACCGCTGCTCTCGCATGGCCCCCCTGCTCAGCCGCTCCTACCTCGCCGTCTGGGCGCTCTCCAGTCTGCTCGTCTTCCTGCTCATGGTGGCTGTCTACACCCGCATCTTCTTCTACGTGAGGCGGCGAGTGCAGCGCATGGCCGAGCATGTCAGCTGCCACCCCCGCTACCGTGAAACGACGCTGAACCTGGTCAAGACTGTTGTCATCATCCTAGGTGAGTGGTACCCCACTTCCTGACTGCCAGTCTGATCGAGCATGATGGGAGGGGACGATTTGAGTGGGGAATGTTCTCCAAGGAAGTGATACCTGCGATGAGGCCAGCGAAGAGTTCCAAGCAGAGGGAACGGAAAGTGAGAGCTCCAACAGGACCAGCCCAAAGAGAGAAGAAGGCCCACGTAGCTGTTCTGTGAGGAGAGGTCAGCACAGCCTTAAAGAGTACAGACAGGAGCTTGTTCTGAGTTCCGTGGGAACTTAAGGGTTCTTAGCCAGGAGTAATGAGGTCAGTTCAGCTGTTAAATGTAGAATGGTCTGGGTTGAGGACACACACCACCCCCAAGAAACAGAATAACTCTTCCCAATCATTCCTTTTCCCCCACCAACTAACTGGCCAGTCCCACGGTGACCTTTCCACCAAAGAATCTTCGGTGTCCAGGGTCCTGTCCACTGTGTGCGTGCATGCTCAGTCATGTCTGACTCTTTTCAACCCCATGGACTGTAGCCTGCCAGGCTCCACTGTCCATGGGAGTTTCCAGGCAAGAATACTGTAGCTGCCATTTCCTACTCCACCTGTCCACCGTGTACCAGTTAGGAAAGGCAGACAAATCAGAGAAAAGTTCCCCTTCTTAGCCGTTCTGCCTATCATGCTGCAAAGGCAGCAAGACAGGAAGCATTTCCTTGTAAACCGCTCAGCTGTCGCCCAAGATCTAGAGATTTTGAGATCCAGCTTTGAGCGGTTGCAACAGCTGGCCCTGCTCACATCAGGCTCTATCCCACAGGGGCATTTGTGGTCTGCTGGACGCCGGGCCAGGTGGTGCTGCTCCTGGATGGTCTGGGCTGCAAGTCCTGCAACGTCCTGGCCGTGGAGAAGTATTTCCTACTCTTAGCCGAGGCCAACTCTCTGGTCAATGCTGTGGTGTACTCCTGCCGTGATGCCGAGATGCGCCGCACTTTCCGCCGTCTCCTCTGCTGTCGGTGCCTCCGCCCATCTACCCATGAGTCTGTTCGCTACACAGCCTCCACTCACGCAGGCACTAGCACTCGCATCATGCTTCCTGAGAATGGCCATTCCCTGATGGACTCCACCCTTTAGCTAACCTTGGACTTCAGCAGGGTACAGCAAATGCCACATCACTGCCCCAGGCCACTGTGGATGCACCTGGCTCTACCCAGTCTGCGGGCCAGACTTAAAGGCAGACCGTCAGTCTGACATGGCATGAACCCCTGCCAGCTCTACCCAGGCACACAGCTGTGCCTGTCTCTGAGCCTGCGGGTTAGGGTCATCTGTGCAACTGGGAGAGAGTTGAATGGGGTGCAAGAATCGGACTCTGAAGTCATCTCAGGTTGGGGGGCTTTTTAACAGACACTTTTCTACTTTTTTATGCACATGCTTGGTAACCCCTGTGGACTGCTTTCTTGTCTGTGGTGGTGTAGATGATAAAGATGAGAGAGATGAGGACTCTCAGACCACACAGCCGAGGGAAGCAGGGTGACAAGGATGGATTATGGGTGCCCCATCTGCCTGAGGATGACTGTTTAGGGGCACAGACCAGAGTGCTGAGTGTGAGCTGGGAAAGGTCTGTGACCCCTTGCAGCCTCCAAGGGTCTTGCCTGTCCCCATGAGAACTGAGGCGGTCTACAAGGAGGGCATGATTTAAGGAGTAAACTTTTCTTCTCTGAGATCTCCAAAGCCTCTTCTGTTGTTAGCTTGGTCTGTCTGTCCCTGTGTCCCAGAATTGTCCACCTTGGCTCAGACTGAGCTGGGATCCTTCCACATGGCATCTCCTCGGCCCTGTTCTCGTTCCCCCTTGGTCTCTTTCTTTTGTCCTCTGCCTCCTCCACCTGTTCCCCTGCCTCCATCTTGCCACCTGCCTCTCTGTCTCCATCCTCTGGAGCCCAGAGGGGTTCCTGGCCTGTGTAAGCCTGCTGCTTGCCCTTTTGTCTGAGCCCAGGTTGTTAATAGTCAGGTGTGTCTATCCCATTGCCCACTCTATCACCTACCTATAATAGAAGGGCTAGGGGTTGTGGGGTCCATGGACCAGCATGCAGGATTTTTAAAGTTGCCGTTTCTCAAGCTCCTCTGCTATGCCTGGCACAAAGCTATGTACTTTACTCTTTGCGACCCCATGGACTGCAACAAGTTAAGGCTTCCCTGTCCATCACCAACTCCCAGAGCTTGCTCAACTCACGTCCATTGAGTCGGTGATGCCATCCAACCATCTCATCCTCTGTCCCCGCTTTTCCTCCTGCCCTCTGTTCCCCAGCATCAGGGTACTTTAGGTACATTATTTAATCACCATCTGCTTCTTGTGGCAAAGGCGTTGTACATATTTTTCATGTGAGGACAATGGCCCAAAAAGATTGAGATTTGGCCCATGGTCACATAGCTTCAGAAGGACACAGAGGGGGCTAGAGAGGCCCCTGAAGAAAGGGCTTCAGTTTTCCCTCAAGTCTAAAATTGGTCACAAGCTCAGCCCGGCTTTGCCCGCTTCACTCTGTGGTCTCAGATGTGCCAGACCCATGATGAACCCCCTCTCAGGTGCTCATAGAGGCAATCTGCTAGGCGCAGAGTGAATCAGGATCTGGATTCTCTGCTTCCACACCTAGCCAGAATTTGAACCCAGGCCTCCCATCAGAGACCAAATTCTTAAACTACTAAAGTATTCATTGCCAAAGAACCCAAAACATGTAGGTCTTTCTACATGGGATGGGGCTGGGTTTCCCTCTGGGGAACTCTCCTGGCCCTACAAGAGCTCTGTGAGGAGGCAAGAATAAACTGGGGTGCTAGGTATCCCAGGGCCCAAGGTGGGCAGTGTGGTTCCTTGAGCCTGGGCCCTGAATGGCCAGAAGTGACGACCTTGGCCAGCACCTCTGCCACACAGATGAGTACGCAGTCCTTGTCTCCATGGAGCTCCATGCCTGTTGGACAGGAGTATTTGTTTCAGGTGCAGAGGCAATCAGTTCCTGTGGGGTGGGAACCGCCCCCAGTGGTCTCTGAAGGTAGCTCTGTTTCCTGTGCTCTGAGCGGGCTGCTGTTGCATCAGCATCTTCCAGGTTCTAACCCAAACAATTCTGGGCTCCTTTGGGATCGTGTGCCGTCCGTTTTTCCCTCCCCTGTAGGTTCTCTCCTGTCTGCCAGGGGACCGGGTTTTTTTGTCTCATACGGTACTCATAGCTTTCAACCCCCTCCCCCCACCACTGTTCTCCGAAGGACACCAGAGTTACCCACCACGTTTCAGGTCTTTTGCATAGTCCCTGACCACTCTAGTCACTGACATTTCCATGGTCCTCACGAATTCTAGTACTTCTGTTAACGGGCCATGTCGTGGTTTTCACATTAGATGGTGTTTGCATTTCCTCTCCAACAGTAGTGGGAAGAAGATTCTGAAATGTGCACAGGAAGTTGAAGTTCCTTTCTGAGCCTGTGTCAGAAATCTGTCCCCAGAGCAAACAGGCTCGAGGAGGTCCCATGACTTTGGAGAAGTGATTTATGTCCAATTCCTTTTCTCTCACACAAAAATCCTCTGATGGTGGGAGTCCCTACAGCTAGAAACAAAGGCCTGTGAAGATTCACTCTGCTTTGGGGATGCATCAGGGTAGGTCCTCAGAAAGCATCCTTCCCGTGCTAGCAGAATGCTGTAAAGCGGAAGAATGAATAAACAAGCAAGGTCACTCTTAAGCTGAATCCTGAAAGGTGAATTGGTTTCTGCAACTGAGAAAATCACTCAGTTTTAACTCCCAGCCACCATCATCATATATTCCTGTGCCACCCACGGAACTCTAGAGGGGCAGCAGGGGGAGCCAGGAGGCTGGAAGCCCCAACCTACCTGATGGGACCGAGGCTGAGGGACGCACCAGCTCACTGAGCAGGAATCTGGGGCTCAGGGTTTCTGTAGATTGTGTGTGTGGCGGGGCGGGGCGGGTAGCGGGGTGCTGTTGATGGGGTTCTGAAAGGCAAGGGAAAGTCTGAAAACAAAGGGTGGCTTGAAGGAAGAGTGGAGTGTCTGAGAAGTTAGGATATGAGATGTGAAGGTTCCTGAGGGATGCTCTGAGACATGGGAGCCTATGAAAAGGGGAGGGGGGGTGGACTCTAGCTCTGAGGAGAAGTAAAGTGCCTCTGAGCAGGAGCCGTCGCTCTGAGGAAATGCGGAAGGCAGAGATGTGAGAGGTGGGAGTCTTCAAAGCAGAGCAAAACCGGCGTCGCCCTCTCCGGCTGGAAGAATGTGTGCTTAGTCGCTCAGTCCGATCCCATGAGCTGTACCCCGCCAAGCTCCTCTGTCCATGGGGATTCTCCAGGCAAGAATACTGGCGTGGGTTGCCATGCTCTACTCTGGGGGATTTTCCCAACCCAGGGATCGAACCCAGGTCTCCCTCATTGCAGGCGGATTCTTCACGGTCTGAGCCAGCAGGGAAGAGGGAGGGAGTTAAAATGGAAAGCGCCGTTGCCTCAGCAACCTCCTAGAGAGTCCTAGGCCGTTGAGAGAGGCTGGTGGGGGCGTGTCTCTAGGCGGGGCGGGGATGCTTGGGCGGCGGTGGTTGGCTGGCGGCGGTAGTAGGGCGTGTCCCTAGGCGGGGCGCCGCAGCCTGGCTGGCGGCGGTTGGCCGCAGGCGGCGGCGAGGGCCGGCGCTCCCGGGTGAGCGCACGGGGCGCACGGACTGCAGCAGTTGGCTACGACGTCCGCGCGAGCTCTCCAGGCTCGCCAGCTCCTGGTTGAGCACCCGCAGCTCATGGACGCTCCGCAGCGCCCGCCGCGCCCCGCGCCGCCACCGCCCGCCCCGCGCCGCTCGCCGCCCGGGCCCTCACCGGGCTCCAACACAGGCGACGTCCTGCAGCAGATCATGGCCATTACCGACCAGAGCCTGGACGAGGCGCAGGCCAGGTGCTGGCGCGGATTCGGCGGGGGGCCATCCAAAGTCGCTTCACTGAAGGGGGCGGGCCGAGGGGCCAGGACGGGGGCAGCTGGGGTCGTGAGGGGTGAGGAAGGTGCAAGGTGAGAGATGCGATGAGTCTCTGGGCGGAGAGAGGGAGGACAGGGCGCATGGGAGGGGGAGGCTTGAGGAGGACTGAAGCCGGATTCTGAGGCCGAAGGGACGTGAGGGGTTAAAATGGAACAGATTGAAAGGGGGCTTATGGAGCTAAGCAGTTGAGTGATAGATTTTAAGAGCTCGTCCCGAGGTGAGAGGGATGGGTTTAAGGAGAGTTTGTGGATGGAGAGGTTTATGGTGAAAGGTGGTTTCAAAGTTTATGAAATGTAAGGGGGAAGAGTTTTGGAGATGAGGGGTGCAAGAGCTGAGAGGTGGGTTCACACAGGATTTGTGAATAATGGACAACTGAATGAATCAGTGGTATTTATGAAGATGGGAAATTGAGGGGGCCGGTAATGGAGAATGAGTTATGGGAAATAAGACTGGGGAATAAAGAGATGGTGTCATTTGATTTGGGAATGAGCCAGTAAAAAAGTTAGTGGGGTAGCTGAGTGGAGACAAAGGATCCCCCCCTTTTTTAAATTAATTTGGCAAATATTTGTTCGATACTATGTGTGGGGCACAGAGCTGGGTGCTGTCATAGTCACTGTGGTCAAGCTAATGGTTCGAGAGAGAGAAAATAATAACAAAACTAAGTTGTGAGAAAAACTGTAAGTAAAGGGATGGAAAGCTGTGGGAAGCCAGATGGAGATGGCACCACACCTTCAGAAGCCCCAAGGTGGGAATGGGCAGGAAGAAAGCAGAGCTAGGCACTGAAAGTCCCCAGTAGAGTGGAGAGAGTCTGGAACCAGGATCACATGGGGATGACAAGCCTCGGGAAGGAGTCTGGGTTTTATTTCAGGTGCAGTGGGAAAATCACAGTGGTTTTTATGCCTCACCACCACCTACCACTTGTCAGCCAGCCAGGATTGGTAGAAGGTGCTTCACAAGGCAGCCCATTATGTTTGAGGTCTGCTTGAATTATTAGAACTAACATTATTAGATAATGAGATAACTAACATGATTATTAGAATTACTAGAACTAACCTTTTAGAACTAACACCCCCAAAAGATGTCCTTTTCATTATAGGGGACTGGAATGCTAAAGTAGGAAGTCAAGAAACACCTAGAGTAACAGGCAAATTTGGCCTTGGAATACGGAATGAAGCAGGGCAAAGACTAATAGAGTTTTGCCAAGAAAATGCACTGCTCATAGCAAATATCCTCTTCCAACAACACAAGAGAAGACTCTACACATGGACCTCACCAGATGGTCAACACCAAAATCAGATTGTTTATATTCTTTGCAGTCAGAGATGGAAAAGCTCTATACAGTCAACAAAAACAAGACCAGGAGCTGACTGTGGCTCAGATCATGAACTCCTTATTGCCAAATTCAGACTTAAATTGAAGAAAGTAGGGAAAACCACTAGACCATTCAGGTATGACCTAAATCAAATCCCTTATGATTATACAGTGGAAGTGAGAAATAGATTTAAGGGACTAGATCTGATAGA